>JAGFPH010007010.1:10467-26811 GCA_018207615.1 Philaenus spumarius | reverse complement strand
ATAAATTATAATACTTTGTGTACCTGTTTGGTTTAAGTGTTTTACTACAATATTCCCAGTTTAAAGTAGGTCCTCAAATCTCAAATTTCCCAACTTTTTTCTGTTTTAAAATGATTTGGCCTGAAAAGTCTGTAGGCCTACGTTCTGTGCAGTTCACACAAACCTGCCCCCTATATGTTCTCCACAAAATGTTTGATTGCATGCAATAAGACTTGTCATAAGTCTTTTAGCTGCTGGACATAAATTACAGACAGTTCTTCTATTGTCTGGTGTTCTTTGGGCTGCAACTTGAGTGTTTTCTCTTCCTAGTATGTACCGGTACTTGATAAATTACAATGTTTTACTAATAGCTGAAACGACCGTCCGTACTACGACAATAAAATTGAAAAATATAATATTGTAAGTCATAACATTTATTTATTAAATCAATATTTGGAATGGCTACAATAAAACTGTCATACACCATTGCTAATATAGAACAGTTACACTTGCAGTTTTATTTTTATTTCTCAATTGTTAACCAATCTGTATCTTTCCCTACCTGATGTCCTGCCAATGTGCTAGCTGCAATACTTGATGAAATTGTCATAAGTGATTTTCATTATTTCTTACTGTAGTTGAACGGCCAGTACAACCTTTTGTTGTGCAAGTAGGCCCTACGCTTAACTTATCAGTTGGTGCGGGTTGTAGTAAACGTTCTTAAAATTAATTTGCAAAATGCATTAGACTAGACCTGTTTCACGTCTAATTCAGTATAAGTGAAATATATTGTTCCACAAAAAATTTCTTTGATGTTGTTAGCACCATTTAAACCTTTACAATATTCGATTTGAAATCAACAAACAATACTGTTGCTCTGATAACAATAGCCAAAGTGATCAGCTGGCACATATGATAGACACATGTTATATGATCATACATTTCAGTGTTTACTTTGGACCATACTCCACAACACATATACAGTATCCTCGAAGTAGGAATGTGTCTGTCCTAGTGGGCATGTTATCCTTTCTATTTTCTTCCCGAACTTACCTTGGCGGTACAACCGATTCAACGAAAACTAGATTAAAAAATTACATTCAAGAAAGTTACAACTCTTTAACGAACTGTATCTGACTTTCTTATTATATTACCTACTTGCTTACAATATCTAAATTAAAAAAAAAGTATTTCACCTTTTAGAAAATACTATGGAAAATAAGTAAGGTTTTGTTCCATAAAAACTTATAAAATGTTATAATTGTGACAAAAAATTGTTAAGTTTTTATATAAATTAAAAGTGATGACAACAATATTCAAAGGGAGAAACATTTGTATTTTTAGGAACAATTTAAACGTTTTGCAAATAAGTAGTACCTAGACTTAACTTTTTTTATTTGAAGTTATTCTCTGTACGTCCCTTTGTTTGGTCAGGAGGAATAGAATTCCTGTATCGAATACATTGTGGGTAATTGGTTTGGTGCGACCTTTTTTTTCCATAGGCCATCTATATAGTACCTACTGTGATGTATTGGGGGTGCCTTTGTACTCCCAAACATCAACTGAAATAAATAAGGTTTTGAATAAAATATTAACACCTTAGTACTGTAAACTCATGGTCTGCTCTGGACGTTGGCTCTTGGCTGGGCTGGGAACAGAAAGCCTTGTATCTGGTAGTTTTTACTGGATGCTTGGTATAGGGGTGGGAGAGGAATCGACCAATCAAATTTATTATCTAGATCGCATCATAATCACGCCACATCTGACGTCACTTCACAACGTACATTTTTGTACAGACAGGTTCTGCAACTTATAAAATACTTTACATTTTAAACTTCACTGATAGTCAACTTATTGAATTAAATACATTCCAACTACCACTAGGCCTACCTTGTTTTAATCATACAGTATTTAAAGTTTTAGTTTTTGTATTCTTTTTACACTGTATTGTTTGTTGGCAGATTGGTGAAAGTTATTATATATCTGTACGATTTAAAAGTACTCAAATAAACAAAAAATAATGGTAATTATTAAATTCTATACAATTTAACGCACCAAATCTTTAGATATTCGCTGGAGCTCATAAGATTGTCTGATTGGTGATGTACCATTTTAATAATTTTTACTGAAATCGAATAACTAAGATTGGCACATAGTATATATTATATTTTTTGTGGGGAAAAAATAGGATGATTGAAGCATATACAGAGTGTTTCTAAAAGGACTTTACAACTTTGAAAATTTATATAAATTTTATTAAAGAAGGTACAGAGCTGGTTTTGGTGTTGTTTTAAAGGAAAACAGTTCAAGTTTTGACTCGCGTAATCCGCTAGTGCCTAATCGCGCCGCACAAGCGCTAGTGACAGTTACGTTAAAGATGGCTGCCTTCACTGGACCGGAGCGTGCTAGTTGTGTGTTTTGGTTTGAAGAATCGAAGTCTGCGACAACAGTTCAGCGTAATTTTCGTACCAAGTACGCTAAAGATCCTTATAGTAGGCCTACAATTTATGAGTTGCATAGGTGTTTTGTAGAAACAGGGTGCTCAGTGAAACATAAAAAATCCTCAGGTCGTCCAAGCACATCTGACGAAGTCGTTGAGCAAGTGAGACAAAGTTTTGTAAATAGCCATATGAAATCGACCCGGCGTGCATCTCGTGAGCTGCAAGTACCACATACGACGGTTTGGCGTGTGTTAAGAAAACGTTTGCACTTAAACCATACCGATATTTGCTTTTACAAGCAATTAAAGACACTGATAAGATTGCCCGTAGGAACTTCTGTGTGGATATATGTTAAATCGAGTGGATGATGATGAACATTTCTTGGACAACATAATCTTTTCTGACGAGTCCACTTTTCACTTAAGTGGCAAGGTAAACACACATAACTGTAGGATTTGGGGCAGTGAAAATCTACATGAAACATTACAACATGTTCGTGATAGCCCTAAAGTGAACGTTTTTTGTGCGTTGAGCAAGAGGAAAGTGTACGGCCCCGTTTTTTTCCAAGAGAGAACCACCAATGGGATAGTGTACCTTGATATGTTGCAACAATTTTTAATACCACAGATCGATAAGGATGACCGAGAACGAAATGTTTTCTTTATGCAAGATGGCGCACCACCACACTATCTGACGGACGTCCGGGATTTTCTAAATGACCGCTTCCCAGGTCAATGGATTGGCCGTGATGCGCCAATTGCATGGCCCCCCCCGTTCCCCAGACCTGACACCGCTAGATTTTTTTTCTGGGGTTTCATAAAAGATATGGTGTACGTACCTCCTTTGCCGGCCACTCTACCTGAACTTAGAGCAAGAATTTACGCTGCTGCTGAGCAAGTTACACCTGAAATGCTAGTGCGAGTCTGGGAAGAAATCGACTACCGATGGGATGTCTGCAGAATAACCAACGGAAGCCACATAGAACATCTTTAGTTTAAGGTAAAAAAACTTGAAGTTTTTTCCTTTAAAATAACACCAAAACCAGCTCTGTACCTTGTTTAATAAAATTTATATGAATTTTCAAAGTTGTAAAGTCCTTTTTGAAACACCCTGTACAGTAGAGTCCCGCTATTCCGAACTAACTGGGACCGAACACTGTCTAGCGGGAATTCGGAATAGGCGGATTTCATGAATAATGTCAATGTATTGACTTGTTAAGGCATAAATTAAGTGCGGGCCGGGACATCTGCTAGTGTCTGTTCTGCTGCTGCATTGATCTACTTGTGAACACTCAAATGGAACTCATATCACACGCAGACGCGGCAAATTCTCTTGACCTTGCTTTAGTGTAGGTTTACACTATCCGTTTTTCCTTCCGTTGCGTTACGATTCCGTTTTCTTCCAAAAATGGAAGGAAAGGGATAGGTTGTTCGAACTGTCTGTTTTGACATCCGCATTATCTTGAAAAATATTGAGAAAAACAAATTCCTTGGAGATAACGAAAACGAAGCAGAAAAACGGATGAAAGCAACTGGCAGGTGACAACAACACTACTAGTGCCTAGCTGTTGTACCTAATTTTTCCTTCTTTCTGAAGGACCCGGTATCCGTTTCACCGGACGCTTGTTGCCATAGCTTTCTTCCCACAAAACGTGAAGGAAAAAACAAGCTTTCATTCCAATTTGATTTGAGGCGTTTTCATCAATCTTAGGCTTTATGTTTGCCTCTATTTAACTTATTTTTATAACAATAAATGTTTTTCACTAACGTCTTTTTAATTTATTCTGTTTTTATGTTTAAAAAATCGGTACTTTTTCTGAACTCTGTTCAGAATAGGCGGATTTTCGGAATAGGGGGACTCTACTGTGTAAGGAAATTTTAAATGCTCCTGGAGTAAAGTTTTGTAGTGTTAAGTGGTTGTGGGCTTATGGGTTCTTTTTTAACTTCCCGCTAAGAAAATTTAAAATTTTATAAAATTGGGAAGTTATTGGTTTCACCCCGTTTTTCAAAAATCGAGTGTTCATCAGATCTCGACGTTTTGAGGTCCTAGGAATCTTCCCTGACCACTCCCGAGAGGGGTCACCCTGTCTGTATGTATGTGTGTGTGTGTGTGTGTGTGTGTGTGCGTGTGTGTGTGCGTGTGTGTGTGTGTGTGTATGTAAGTATGTGACCCGCTTATAACTTTTGAACGGCTTAACCGATTGGATCCTACCTTTTTTCAAATCAGGTTTTTTTGGAATAACGTGTAAACGGCTTTACCAATCAATTCCAAAATCTAATCAGCTTTTAACCTTGAAAAGCGACGTCGATCGCTACCAGTCCGGTCAAAATCGGTTAATTCGTTCGTGAGATATCGTGAACGAAAGAAAATTTAAAAAAAAGTGTTTTTTCTCAATTTTTCCGAAATTCTTCTTCAGAAAAATTTTTGTTGTTGATTCTTTCAATGGACTCGAAAAACTGCATCGATTGCCGCAAATCGCATAAAATCGGTTGATTTATTCGTGAGATATCGTGAACGAAAGAAAATAAAAAAAAGTGTTTTTCCTCAATTTCTCCGAAATTTTCATCTGAAAAATTTTTGTTGTTGATTCTTTTAATGGACTTAAAAAACTGCATCAATTGCCGCAAATCGCATAAAAATCGGTTGATTCGTTCAAAAGTTATGGCTGTTCAAAATTTCCAAAAATAGTGTTTGTTGTAATTAACCTCAGCGGGAAGTTACATGGATGGCCTTTAGGGTGAACCGTTTTCAAATTTTTTATAAGAATATCATGAAAGGGAACTAAATTGAATTGTTACACGCAGGGCTGGATCTAGACATGGGCCACATGGGCCCGCGATCATAGCAGAAAGTTTCTAAGGGCAGCAAGATTTGAGAAAAATATATATTTGTAAAAACAGCAAAACAGACTTTTCTCAAATTTTAGGATGAACTATGAGAAATGTATTGTTTCAAGCTATGCGGATGCAGAATACTTGTAGTCTGGTAGGAACGAATCAAAAGTATTACTATGAACTTTAATATTCCTTTGCGTTACAAGAAGTGCGATAGTAGGAGGCAGCAGTGTATAGAGCGCATGCAAGGAGGGAGGGCAACACATTCATGACTTTATGGATCTATTCGGAAAGTGCGCGAGCAAAACAACTGTAAAAAGATAAAAATCTCATAGTGTTTGTATCCAAGTCACTGATGATTAGAAGGATAATTATGTCTGTCCATGTGATTTTTTTTAATTCAAGTAGTTTATTTACTTTAATTAACGCTTTTTGGATCTCGTTCCATCTTTCTATTATCGCTCTGTTGAAGTCGTTATTACATTAAAATAAATTATAGTACAACATAACATATATACAATACACACATACACAATAACACCACGTCTGCACCACCACCGAATACTTTTATCTACTGAGGACGTCGATCTCTAACTTGCAGTACCGCTTAACGTTTGCATTTCATATCCAGGGCCAGCCCTAGGGTTAGCGGTGCCCGGGGCAAACGTAGCTGCGGCGCCCCCTCCCTCAAGTAATAGTCGCATATATAAACTTTTTGTGCTACCAATACTTTAATACTTACACCACCTACCAATCTACCATAAGGATAAATATATATACACTCAATTCAAGGATTGTAATAAGTCAAGGAAATCAAATAGTTCAAACAATGTAATTCTAAATGAAAAATTAAATTACTGACAAATAGGTAAATTTATAACGGTATTCTTCGAGATTTTGCTAAGGAAAATTGTTCAATAATTTTTCCTAGGTTGAGTTTTTTTTGCCTCCTCGTTTTCAATGGAGGGTATCGCAAGCGACAACAATCTTTCTTGCGTCATCGATGTACGTAGGTAGGTTTTAATTAACTTCAACTTGCTGAAATGGTGAAACTACGTTCACAGCTGGCCACTGTCACTGGAATTGTCAGCAATATGCGTAGTGCTATCCACAGATTAGTAAAAAGGTCTTTTCTGTCGGTGTTTTTGATTATATTGAGTGCTTCTAATGGTGATAGTGTCTTGTTGGCCGCCTTCTGCTCACACCATTTGTCAAAAACAGTAGTTATCAAACTAGCGTGTAGAAGTTCATTGTACAGTTCTTCCCCATTTATATCTGAAATGTTTTTCACAGTCAGGTGTTCTTGTAACATTTTACAATCCTCTTTAAGTTTGTCCTTTGGTGGTAGTTTTTTCAGGTCAAATAGGAATCCCCACTTTGACTCGTATTCCGAGAACTTGCCCATCCTGTCTTTTAAAGATGATTCAATTGTGTCAACTAGGGGCAAGAAAACATATTTTTTGAAAGATTCTTCTGGATTAGGGTTGTATTCGTATTCTTTTTCATAAAGAAATAGTCTTTTCTTCTTTCTCTGCCGCTTTTCCTTAAACAGTGGTTCGATGCCAACTTCCTCAGCTACTTCCTTTGCTTTAGAAATTGAGTCACTTAATCCTTTTCCTCGAAAGGTCTCAACGAACTTAATACAACTTTTCATCTGCTCAGAAGCCAAAGAAATGTCTGACGATTTCCCCTGAACAATTTTGCTCACTAAGTTTATTTCAAACAGAAGGTCATGCCAGACTATTAGGCTTACTAAAAATGATAAATCTTCCATATGCATCTGCAGTGACTTTGCCTCTGATGAAATTGATGCATCATCAGATTGTTCACTAAGCTGTTCCAGAACTTCAATAACGCCAATTGTATTGGTATCGAATTGCTGATACGGAATTTATCCTAGCTTCCCACCTGGTTTCACAGACTTCCTTCAGGGTTAGTGTTTTAACATGGTCACTAATAATGCACCATCGCTTGGTTGATGCAGAAAAAATTGTATAGATTCTTTGAATGATATGATTCCAAACAGCAATATAGACTTCATCGATGATTTAGCTCCGTCTGATATAACTAAGTTCAAGCTGTGGCAACCACAGGATGTAAATGAGGCTAGAGGGTATTCTGCTGAAATTCGAGCTTGAACACCTTTTCAAATAGCAGCCATATTAGACCCGTTGTCATAGCCTTGACCTCTACAGTTGTTCAGGTCTAGCCTACAAGACTTTATTTCTTCAATTAGAAGGTTAGAAAGAGCTTCACCAGTCGCCTCTTCAGACACTGCATATCCAATAAAGCTTTCTTGGACGATGACTTCACCATTTGCTTCATCTTCTTCATGAACGTAGCTGATGGTTAGAGAAGTTTGGTCTTTGTGACTAAGGTCTGGAGTGCAATCCATAATAACTGAAAAATACTTTGCAAACTTTACCTTGTTCACAATAGCTTCTTTTACATTCGAAGCTAAGAGGTTAATGACCTCGTTTTGAATGTTGACACTTAGCATTTGTGAACGTCTTTCTCCATCTTCGATTCGCCGTAAGTGCTCCATCATTATTGGATCAAATTGACCCAGTAATTGGATAAGACCAAGGAAGTTCCCATTATTTTTGGTGTACAGCTTTGATGAGTTTCCACGGAATGCAATATTATGTTCCGCCAAGTACATAATCACTGACACTATTCTCTTAAGCGTAGCCTAAAATGAAAGTTTTTTATAACACAGATATGCCTATCCTTATTACAGTATATAATATTTACATTAAAACGGTAAAAACTTACAATATGGAGAATTGAATTTAACATCACAATATTCACAATCACTAATCACACGATTCACACGCCACTATCGGCACTATCACATCGAAAACACACTCTGTCACTACTCCACAAGAACATTAATACTGTGCCACTGCAGCCACATCACCCACTATCGCCAGACTCACGGCGTTCAAGTCTCAACAAGTATGACAGCGACAGCCGACAGATGATTGGATGCGCGCGCAACTTGCATCTTTCATTCTAGTACCAACCCTACACTATTATTATTTAATTCTTTGTATTATATTACATTTATATTTAATGTAGTGGTACAAATTTATGTTAGCTACAACCTCATTTTTCACATTCGTATTTATTTACTTTATGCCTTTACAATTCATGCACCCCTACATGACCCCGCTGAAAAAAAAAATGGCACGGCGCCCTCCAGGCCGCGGCGCCCGGGGCAGCTTGCCCCGGTTGCTCCCCTCTAGGGACGGCCCTGTTCATGTCTATCTCCCTAGCAAAGTCTCACAACAAATTTTATTTAAAGTACAATTTATCATTCAACATATTATGTTCTGGATTTTTTAACTGTGTTTTGTATATTTCGTATTCCTCTTGCGAGACCATTTGTTTGCTTTTCTTGCAAACATGTATCGGTTGGAAATTAGTCTCAAAATTAGAATACGAGTGGTTTTCTTCTGTAATGTGGCGTGCATAGTTAGACTTGGTGTAGGTTACTCTGTTACTTGGAAGATGTTCTTTCAACCATGCCTTCCAGTCTGTCCTATATAAAAACTCACATTCATCACAATTGATCCTATATATCACTGACTTTTGTTAAAACGATGTTAATTTTTTTGGGTTTAATAATTTTTAATATTGTTAGAAGTACGGAACAACATAGTTATATCTATCTTCCTCGGCATGTTGGTTAGGATGTTAGGTAGGATAGCCCCATATTCAGTGGGTCTGAAGGTCTTTTTACCTTGTTCTTTCAGTGGTTTCTCCTTATTCCTTGAAATTTTTTTAAGGAATGGATCAGAAATGTGGATTTAAAGAATGGATTAGCAGAAGATGAAGCCTCAGACCTTAAGCTGATGGAATAAGCAGTGTCGAGGATGGTAAAAGAGTTTCTCTGTGAGAATTAATAGTATCGATAGGTGAGGTCATGAACGATTCCTTCATAATAAAACGATCATGGCATGATCCGGAAAGTTATGATTATTTGACAAAACCACATCACTTCTAAGCAAGGTTAAATGAATTTAAACGTGTTGTAAATATTTTCTAAACTTATAACAAACTAGGGGAGACCCCTGCGTGCTCCGCACGCCTACCCCCAACGTAACCTTCTAAAAACATATGTTATGTTTTATTTATAATAAAGGTGTAGGATTAATGATAACCTCAAAACTAAGACGGTAAATAATGTTAAATGTTCAATTTAAATTATTTCTTATATTTTAAAGCAGTTATAATAACGGTTAAAAGAACCAGCAAGGCTCAGGTCTACTCTTTAAAATCCTAACCTAAAAGCTAGAAATACAAAAATAATTGCTTCAAATTTTGAAATCAGCTGTTAATGGAAATATTGGAGCAAATTAATATATTATCCGTTATTTTATTCAATTGGTTGCTATGGTAATACATGTGTTGGTTTATTATTCTAGTCCTAACCTAAGAATTTTTCCGATTAAATTTATAAATATTGAAATAAAAAAAGGTTTTTATCGAAATGAATCATAGCCTATGTTACTCAGGGATAGTGTAGCTTTTTATTAGTAAAACTATTTTTTCAATCGGTTCAGTAGTGCCAGAGATTACCCCCTACATACAAACAAACAAACAAACAAACAAACAAACAAACAAACAAACTTTACCTCTTTATAATATTAGTATAGAAGAGAACACAAACTGAAACATTGATAGGGAATTTGAGAACAATAAAATGTTTTTTAGAGAGTGTAAAGTAGAAAGAAGATTGGTTTATGCGCCCAGGACAAATCAGTAACATTCAGGTCGTGCTTCATTTATAGTTCATTAGGTTTACGAATCTGTACTCGGACATTTCAATCATTTGTATCTTAGATCAGTAATTGGTGATTTGGCATTCAGTTGGTTGTGGAATGAAACCAATCTTACAAGAAACCCAGTATTAGGTACATTGGCGGATAAAGGGGAGGGCTTGGGGGGTCAAGCCCTCCCACATTTTCTTGACAACGTACATAGTCCGGTCAATTTAGACATTCGGTGCTACATAAATTCCCACCAAGCTGAAAATAAGTAAGATTGTTTAAAATATGATTAAAAATAAAATTTGAAAGTTCCCCATCTTTCCCCTGTATGGAAAAAATTTTATTCAAGGTCAAAGGTCAAACAAATGAGTTTTTCACGATTTTCAGCAAAACGGTAAGTTTTATCATAAAAATACTTCAGAGAAAAATTGTAGATCATAAAATTATCTACAAAAAATGTATCAATACTTTTTTTCCTACGAGCCACCGTTTTTGAGATATATAACGATTCAAAAAGTTGTAAAAGTTGTAATCGTCATAATATGCACACGTTTCCACGCCACCTGTGAGGTAGTGTACTTAGCGCGTTTTTTTGACGTGGTTTCCTCAGTAGGCCTATTCCACGGGTCTGTTGTGATCCTGTTAAATTTGAATCTATTGCAAAATAATGGATATTATCAGAGATTGAAAAGATAAAAGCAATTTAAGTTAAAAAAAGTAGTGAAATTTAATCATCCGAGTCGTAACTTTCAAATTCTTCTTCTTGTTCTTCTTCTTGATGTTCTTGTTCTTGTTCATCTTGTTCTTCCTCTTGTTCTTGTTCTTCTTCATTTTCATCCTGAGTACATGTAAGCTGCGTTAATAGCGGTATCGCATGTCGCCTCGTAGGACTCAAACGGATCCTCCACTGTTGGTGATTCAATATTAGAGCACGACCGGCCTTGAAAATGTGTACATGCCAGAGAACAAAACAGTCCGACTTTTTTGCAACCACATTTAGCACTGCACCCCTTTTTGAAGTTGCAAAAAAATGTGTTCAGCAGTTTTTCCGGCGCAGGTGGAAGTAAAGTTTGGACTGGTTCTAATGAATTGTTGACCAACTTCCAACCCCAGTCTGTAGGGTCTAGCTGATAACCAAGCCACACTTGAACTTGGTAATATACCCGAAAAAAATGTTGATGAGCAGCAACTGAGGTTGGAGGAAGACAAGCTAATTGTACTTGTTTTTTACTTTTAGTATTTTTAACGAAACATGCATATCTATACTTATCTAAGCAGGTAGTTTTTTTAGGAGCTCCGTACATAGAAAGAAGAAAGCGAATGCCGTTAGTGATAATTTCTTGTCGAGTTGAATTACTATTTTCTAAAACTTCAGCACATTGAACTAAATTTTGTTTTTCAAACATTTTGAAAACTGTTATTTTACCCCTTCTGTAAAATGCAGATGTTGTATCACAACCAGTTATTGCGTGAAAAAATAGTACATGATTTTGACACTTTGCAAAAGTAGATAAACTTTTTGATGAATATATTTCCGATTGATGTTGAGCTTTTCCTGGTTTTAAGAAGAAAATACTTTTTTCAGTTGGAGTTCGAGCAGTGAGTAATACGAGTAAGTCTACATCTTCACCAACAACAATAGTTGTATTTGTCAAATTGAATCGTTCTATTGCTGTTTCAATTATGAATACATCAGCATCATTATTAGCTTGTTTTACCAATATATTTTCAGCAGTAAATTTTTCTTTCAACATTGAAATGAACCGAGACTTGTTGTGAGTATTTGTAAGAAATGTTTGTTGAGTGGTTGGAACTGTCATATTTTCATCAAATAAAATATCAATTGATGTAGATGTTGCTAAAGTTCGACGCCGTTGTTCTACAGCTTTGGTATTTCTCTTGCAATCATTATAGCCATCAATACGGCAGTTTTTTCATTTTACCTGATATTTTTATAGTTATATCTTATGTATATTTTATATTATAAGTGTAAGTTACAATGACCGATAGAAAAATATTTTAACATATATTACAACTATAGATATGTATATACGTGGCGTACTCATGCATATTATGACGATTACAACTTTTACAACTTTTTGAATCGTTATATCTCAAATACGGTGGCTCGTAGGAAAAAAAGTATTGATACATTTTTTTAAAATAATTTTATGATCTACAATTTTTTTCTGAAGTATATCTATGATAAAACTTACCGTTTTTCTGAAAACCGTGAAAAACTCATTTTTTTGACCTTTGACCTTGAATAAATTTTTTTCCATACAGGGGAAAGATGGGGAACTTTCAAATTTTATTTTTAATCATATTTTTAACAATCTTACTGATTTTCAGCTTGGTGGGAATTTATGTAGCTTTACTCTTATTTTTTGGTCTAAATTGACCGGACTAACAATTGGAAATTCCCACAGCCTAGAAACAGAGCAAGAAAGTCAAAGTGATACAAACTATTTGAAATCCAATGCTTACTTTATAGTACTAGGTGTTGTCACTGAAAGGCTAATTGATCGGTTTGATGAACAATCACTAGAACTGTCTAATGCTGTTTGATAATTCCTTTGATTGAGATTTTCAACAATCAAAAAGGTTTTTGGAAAAGTATAGTGATGTTGGAAAATAAACGCCTCTCTACTAAAAGCGGAAATGTCTATAGTTATACACTGTACTATTGACTATACAAAATCAACTTCTTGTTAAAAAACAAGAAAGTAACATTTGAAAAAATATTAAAAGAATAGTTAAACGAGAAACATTTACAAACTTACTTGAAATTTACATAATTTCATAGCTAACAACTGCTGCCATTCCCATTCAATTAGCTCTACGTCATGCGAGAGGAGTTTCTCAGCAATGAGGAGAATACAACACTGACTGAGGACCTCAATGACCTCAAAATGATAGGTTTTCAAACTTCGCACTTGCTGTTGAAAGCAAATATAAGTAGTCATAGGGTTTTCAAAAGATTTGCTCCTAAACCAAGAAGATTACACTTAAAACAGACTTCTGCTTACATTTCAGTTTTAGGAATGACACAATTTTATTGTAACTGTACTGCTTTTGTATAATTTAGTGTGTAATATTGCATACGCGTTTAGTGTGTAATTTTCCCTCTTCCATGTATGGCACTTGTTTGTGAAAATAAATTTGTAAATGCAATAGTTCGACCACGCTACTGAACCGTTGAGTTAAGCGAATTTCCAAAATTAAGTTTATATGTTGTTGGGTTTCAACAAACTATTTGGGAAATTGGTGTACTAGAATTTGTTTGCGCCTCAGCCTCCAGCCCAGGTTCAGGTGCTCCGTTCCGCTTGCAACATACAAACTTGGCCGTCGGTGTCGGATCAGAAGATGCCAAACGGTAAAATCCCCCACGTTTTGATCGATTTTGGGGGAGCTGTGCGAGCCATAAGGTCATGTAAAAAACAAAATATGCATAATAATATCGTACATTTATTATTTTAGATACAACTCCCAAAAACGTAATTATAGTACGACGAATCTCAAAAAACAGTTACTTCCGGTCAAAAAACTTGCTTATGAACTCGTCTGTGCAACTTAGACAACCAAGGTGTGTACCAAATTTGAACCAAATCGGACTTAAAATACGGTCGTTAGAGTGTGAACCTATAAATATATATATATATATATATATATATATATATCAATTTTAATGACACCCTAAAACGTGTTTTGGGGACCATGATCGTACTACTCCTGACTTTAGGTATCACCATAAGGGTCTTTCCTATGGGAATTCGCTAATAATGATGGTATTCATTACGTTCTCAAACACCTAGAAAGGGTTAAGTGGTAGGCTACGAGCCAAATAATATCCCGCAAATATCGATTAGCCTATGATTAGTTACAGAAAACTTATCAACAGGGACCAAAATCAATACAATGTTCAATTCAATTTAAAACACTGTATTTATTTCCCAATATAGGTTGGCAGTATTGAACTAAATTTCAAAAAATGAGCTCTGTCCTATTATGTTTTTCAAAACACCATTTTATAGCTAAAAATTCAATACAGTCATAGATAACCACAATCTACCTAGAATAATATGAATCAGTTTTTCAAAGAGTTAAAGAAACAAATTACAATTAAATTAAATAATTATAATATATTTATGTAAACAAGGTCTCTCTGCAAATATTATTTTGATGTCTGTTTGTGACGGATCCCATCAGTACATTTGACATAGTGGCTACATGCCTGCCTGGGTAGCATTGTTAAATCAGCAGTTAAAAATATTAAATTTGATTAATTGTTACTAGAGGCCTGTGCTGCTCCGCAGCATTGAAATTGATAATACAATATTACTGAACTTAATAATGGTGATAATATTCTAGTCAAATTAGTAGGCCTCTCAGAGAAGTATACATTTTTATTACAGTAATACAAAAATAATTAATAACAAAAAAATAGTAAAAATGTATTTAAAAAAATAAAACTAAACAGTCGTCTTGGCCTTTTACAATACTTCTTTCCAAACAATATTGGCTGTGAATCGACCTTATTATGAACACCATAGTCAAAAATATCAATTTTTTAAAGTAGCGTTCAATAAATCATTACACACGGTGAATTAGCTTTTCTTCGAAGTTTTAGAATTGCTTGAGTCATTAGACTCCGTCTGAGGCTTCCCAGTTTTCGTTCCAGTTTCCACTTTGAGTTGTTTACGCTTCCATTTAGTAAATTTGGTGTTCCTACCAAAATCCATAGTAAATACAACTGGATTTGAGAACACACAGACAATAAAATAACTCAAAATTATTAATAGACTAATAATCACCTCAACTACGAATTCATAGTTTCATGATAGAAATTCGGCAGATAAATAATAAAAGTCTTTGAAAGCCTAAAAAAAATTAAATTGCACATAAAAAATAAAATAAATACGTTTCCACTATCAATTCTAAATCAAAAATAATTAAACGTATGAAAGAATATTCAATCATATTTTCCACGAATATATGTTAAAAACATATGGTTAACAAAAGGAGGAATGGATTTTATAAAGACAATTTCGGAAAAGTGTGAAAAAATTAAACTTTATGTTGGTTGTCCATAGTGTGTTCGCTTAAAACTCGTCCAATTTCAATAATCAATGACGTAAATGAAAACCGGTATTTCATTGAAGGTTCTTAGGCTAAAATATATAGCATAATTTAATAACAATTTGAGATATGGATCTTTAATTATAGGCAAATTTTAGAAAAATGAAAATTTATGTTGTTTGGGGGTCCATAACTCGCCTTAAACTCAACAAATTTGAACGATCTCTATCTCATATGAAAGCCTGTAATTCAATGAGTATTTCAAGACCAAAACTAACTATGTAACGTACCTATAGTAAATCCGAAGATATATGAAAAACAACATAAGACAATGCTGCAAATTTGAAACTCCCATAAGAAATGTATGGGGAGGAATTTTTGTTTGAGTATAAGTCGAGTTACGGGGTAGATAAATTAATGCAGATGCTTGATGGCAAATCTGGGCATGCATACCTTTAATTTAAGACCTCAATTATGAAAATTGGTCGGGTAAAAATGCCGAACGGACTCGGAAAAGAAAAACCGATATTTTTTAATATATAAGATATAGACAGCTTTTACACGAAGGCTCAAAAAGAACAAGTAAAATTTCTATTTAGTTGCGTTTGCATGTTTTTCATACATATTATTTAACATTATAAGTATTCAAAATGCATTGATCATGCTTTTCCAAAGTGTGTACAAATAAAGTATTGAAAGTTTGCATTCGTTTTCACACATTTACAATATCTTTGCCACTTAATTTGTTTGTACATTTCTCATAAAACTACTTTTAATCACTTGACAGGCTTTTAAAATAAGTAAAGTATTTGTTTAACATAACACTTTTGACGTTGTATAACACAATTCAACATCAACATTTGCTGAAAATATAAAAGACAAATTGCTCCAAGACAGAGGAACAATAACTCAAGGGAGTTTATTTTTGGACTGCTCCCCCACAGTTTATTTTCAACTCCCATCTCTACAACAAACTGACTCTAGTCTGGAGTTGTTTTTTTTTTTTGACATTAGACAATTTTGCTTCACTTTGTAAGCTAGATATTTTTGTAACTATGAGAAAAGCAGAATTTTCTGTTTGGAGGTGAAAGTTTAAATTCATCAGTATTGTTCAGAAACTTAAGCTATTCCGGTTTTATTTTCCAAGAAAGGTAGTTTATTATTTTATTTGTACAACTATCACCCTTGATATTGAAATTGTATTTGTATGTGTGTAAATAGCCAGTCAGTAACAAT
>JAGFPH010007009.1:53092-70630 GCA_018207615.1 Philaenus spumarius | reverse complement strand
ACCACGTAAAATTCTATTTAACTAAATTTGTTGTAACAGAACATGGCTGAACTTTATTATTAAGCAACTATTAACCAAATTGAAACATTACAGGGAGTATTATGCCGTACTTTAGAAGGTCATGCCCACTGGGTCAACACTTTAGCTCTGAGTACTGACTACATTCTACGCACGGAGGCCGTCATTAAACCTTCTGACAACATTCCTGCTACTGACAGTATGTACTGATCTTTATTTATTTACTTATTAGTTATTACATAGGATGTATAAAAAATTAGTCAGCAACAGGCCTGCAGAATATGTCCGAACGCCCGAACGAGGTTCGGGGGAAATTGGGCCTGAGCTGGGGAAATTTTGGCCGGGGAAAAATCCAACAAAAATAAGGAAAATATAATTATTTTGGGGAAAAATAGATAAGAAATTATTGGGAACAAAGGTCAGCTTAACTGGTTTGTATGATACATATACATACACACCAACACACACACACACACACAAAGTGTGTTGTCGTTGTCCGCTCTCTGTTGCAAGTTGAAAGTCGGACAGGGTTCCTATTTAATTTTCACCGCACAAAATATCGTACGGTGGAGCCGCGATACGACATTAATCTTCACCGCACAAAATATCGTACGGCCGAGCCGCCGATACGATATTTTTGTGGCGGTTGATGATGGCAGTTTCCTGATACTTGACGGGCGTTCAAATATACATTCGTTGGGTATTAAAAAATAATAATTATGATACCGGTATGCAAATTTTGATTGGTTTCATACAAGTGATATTATTCAAGCGATTAGAATTAAATCATATTAAACCAAATTATACATTACTTAATGTATAGGTATTACCGATGTTTTTTAATTTTCTTTTACCGAAATTCGAAATCAGTAAAATGCGTACAATGTGATGTGCGTACTCATTTTTTATTACTTCGGCTTGCATAAAATGCCGAAGTATTGAAATAATGCGATGATTTTTATGTGTCAGTTTTCCTTTATACACGGTATAAGCACCCACAGACGTTGTAGAAAACTTCTGTTGGTACCAAAATCTTCGTAATTTTTTGCGGAGACTTTGAAAAGCGTTTGAGCTTTCTAGCGTGAGGCGGAGCGAGTCTGGGTCACATTTTTTGGGTCAAAATTTTGAAAATATTGGGTCAAAATTATGAAAATACAGTGTGGGGGCTATCGTTTTATATGTTTATGGGTACAAAAAAACGAGTTTGCGAGTTAAAAAGTCGTAGCACGTCGGAGTCACGTTTTTGGATCAACATTTTGAAAATTCAGTGTGGGGTATCGTTTTATATGTTTTTGTGTGCGGGAAAACCGATTTTTGACATTTAAAAAGTCGTAACGCGTCGGGATCACGTTTTTTCATCAACATTTTAAAAATTCAGTGTGGGGAATCGTTTTATATGTTTTTGGGTACAGGAAAACTGATTTTTGACATTTAAAAAGTCATAGCTCGTCGGGATCACGTTTTTGGATCAACATTTTGAAAATTCAGTGTGGGGTATCATTTTATATGTTTTTGGGTACGGCAAAACCGATTTTTGACAGTTAAAAAGTCATAGCTCGTCGGGGTCTCGTTTTTGGTTCAAAATTTTGAAAATTCAGTATGGGGTATCGTTTTATATGTTTTTGGGTACGGGAAACCGATTTTTGACATTTAAAAGTCGTAGCGCGTCGGGATCACGTTTTTGAATCAAAATTCAGTGTGGGGTATCATTTTATATGTTTTTGGGTATGGGAAAACCTATTTTGACAGTTAAAAAGTCGTAGCGCATCGGGATCACGTTTTTGGATCAACATTTTGAAAATTAAGTGTGGGGTATCGTTTTATATGTTTTTGGGTACGGGAAAACAGATTTTGACAGTTAAAAAGTCGTAGTGCGTCGGGATCACGTTTATTGATCAAAATTTTGAAAATACAGTGTGGGGTAACGTTTTATATGTATTTGGGTACGGGAAAACCGATGTTGACAGTTAAAAAGTCGTAGTGCGTCAGGGTCTCGTTTTTGGATTAACATTTTGAAAATACAATGAGGGGAAAGTTTTATGTGTTTTGGGGTATGGGAGAACTGATTTTGACAGTTAAAAAGTCGTAGCTTGTCGGGATCACTTATTTTTTAACTAAATGTAACAAATGAAAAGTAATTGTTAAGTTTAAATTTCTTTCAATTCGTGTGATCTGTCCGGACGATTTTCAGTAGTGACTGTGGTAGGTAATTCGGTAATTGAATTGGAACTAATTAAACATAACATTTAACTTTGTTTTAACCACTTAAGTATTTGGCCCGTGTTACACTGTAAAATATTTTATAAAATATGTTTTATAAAAGATGGTATCCACCTAATATAAAAGATTTGAAAAGTGATTCTCTTTTATAAAACATTTTGGTCTTGTACTAAAAAGTTTAAAGGTCTAACATTTTATAAAAGGTAAAATGCAAACCTCTTAAATTTTATAAAAGAAATATATTATAAAAGATGGACCATTACACTATCAAAGATCTTTGTCAAAGAAGTTTTATTAAACATATTTTATAAATTAACCTTTGGCCTACTTTTAAACATAATAAAATAGCAATAATCAAGTTGTATTTTTTTTTTTTTTTTTTAATCCTTTTAAGACCATCTGAAGATATTTCACTGTAGATATTTAATTTCACCGTAGTTAATTAAGTAAAAATAATGATATTATTTTTTTATTAAAGATTTATATTGGAATTTATAATGAATATAATAAAAATTATTAAAACATAAGGTCAATAAATATGTTGAAAAATATAAACAAACTGTGTTAATGTCTGGCGCATCTGTAGCGAATAGCGATCAATTTTGGGGAAATTTTTAGTGAAAAAAAGTGTGTTCTGGGGAAATTTTGTATGCTAAAACATTTTCTGCACCCCTGGTCAGCAATAGCATGGAATGTAAAGAAATTTTAAGCCAGTGTTACTATTATTGACCCAGTTTATAGGCAGGGACATACTCTACCACACTCTCTGTCTAGAACCACACTGGTCTGTAACAAAGCCGTGTTAAGGGTCGGCTCTAGTAAAACAGAAAGCAACCTGCGACTCCCTATTGCGGCGGTAGGTTACGCGGGTATTGCTCATCCTAAATCCATTTAAAACCCTCAATTATTCAAATAGCGTTTTTTTTTAAATACCAAACTCTTGGGGACAAAATTCTTCATCCCCAATTTTTTGGGCTTGGTAATTTTTTGCTATAATTAATAGTAAAAATGAACATAAAAAAATATTTAAAATTACGCTATACCGGCGGTAGGTTACACGAACATTGCTCAGTCTAAATCCATTTAAAACCCGCTATTGTTCAAATAGCGTTTTAAAAAATAAAGTTTTCCAACAAAAAGCAATGTTTTTTCGAAAATTTATGTTTTCTACAAATTTTTTTTTTTTAATATTTAAAAAAACAATAATTTAATTATAAAATTTTAAAATACAAATTTTTGTCATTTTCAGTAGGTACTCCCCTAAAATATATTATAACTTTATTTTTGATAAAGAAATTACTAATAATTCTTACACTCTACAAATAAACAAGTAAGATTATCTGAAATTTATAATGTTTTCATTCATAATTCTACTTCTCCCTGGTAAATAATGTTAAATTGTATGGAACACTTATAAGGAATGTATTAAAACATTAAGTTCTAAAGCATTAAGTTCTAAGTTTTAAAGTTATTGACATTAAAAAACGTCAAATAAAAATTATTGATAAAAAATATCGAATATAGTTGGAAACAATTTTTTACAAATACCTCATCCAAGAGTAAAAAAAATATATTTTACACATGAATTTTTTTATTAAAAATAGTTCTATTAAATAAAACAAAAATTCTGTAAATTCTAATATTTATCTATTCTGTATATCTAATATATAATATCCATAGAAAATTTAAAATTAATCATTGTTTTAGTTTTAGACTTATCTTCTGCTTTCTAATTACAAGAATTTTTTATCACTTCTTATCTTTGTAAACTGAATTTATATATTGGTCAATTGTAACAGGGTGTCTACCAACCTGGAAAACCTGGAATACCTGGAAAAGTCAGGGAATTTTACTCAACCTGGAAAAGTCAGGGAATTTTGTGAAAAATTGTTGAAAGTCAGGGAATTTTATTAGAGCCAGAAAAATGTCGTGAAATGTTCTAAAGAATCTTACAACAATACCAATGTGAATAAGTATACATATACTTTAGAAAGTCAAGACCATTAGTTTATTTGTTACGGGTCAATTCAATTCAAATCAACCAATATGAATCAAAATTTATTTATTTTTTTACAAAAGTTAGCAAAACTATCAGAGAGTTACAATCAGGGGTTTTAAAATTATTAGGGCTTTTAGTTTTTTTTTTAAGGCGGCCATTTTGTATTGGTGTGCCGGTGAAATTTACATAGGTTAGCGCAAAGCTCTGTATCTCCCATGTTTTTCAAGATATTGAGTTCAAACAAAAACTATAACAAAGGTAGTGAAATGCTGAACGTTTTTGGTCCTGTGCGTTGTTAAGCCTGCCTTAATACAAATGCCTGAAAAAAATTAATAAACTTTGAACTATAAAAAATTTAAATCTTCATTTTTAAAATAAAAATGTTTATAGAATGCAATGAGACTCACTATAAATTTTTTTTTCTGGGTAGAGGCTTGGTAGTATACTACTTCTTAAAAAAGATTCAGGCCTATAAACATCATCCCTTTTTTTCAATAGACCTTCGAACTTTGCGATTTTTCAAAAAATCGGCTATTTCAACCTTGAATATCTCAGAAGGGACACACATTACAATTACCAAATTTTCACAAAATACTCTTTATTTGTATAACAACAAGTGGCTGAAATTTGATCACTGAGACTCTATTACTTTTTAAGTTATAATTTAATGATGATTTATATGATTTAATTTGAATGATGCAATATTGCATGTCTGAACTTGCAGACTCCCCACCACTGAAGCATGCATGAGTCAACAGTGTCAGTCAGTAAACCATGCTGTCAGTGATCATTGTGCAATCTTATGTAGTGGAGCTAGTGTTTAGTTGAGTTTGTGTTAAAATGGAGTGTTCTTTAGGATAGTGACTGGTGAGTTGTGCAACAAACTTGATTATCATCCTTTTTCTAAGGAAAAATACCAAGTAAACAGTTTAAGTGAAAGAGAACAAACATTATTAGAACTAAGAACATCAAATAAAATTGAAACCATTTGCAACTATCATAAAATTAAATACTTTCACAAGTACCATCATGTGTTTGGAAGAAACTGTAGTGATCCTTTAGGTTATCACAAAAAACCAATCAGACGGTTTAAGAGAGATTCTTTTTGAGCATTTAAAAAAAAACAAAGTGTCCCTGTTCAGCTAATACCTGGTTTTCTCTTTGTGCTAAGTGTAATAAAAAAATATTTGGTATGGCTGTAGAAGAAAAAACAAGTGATGTCGATATGGATTTTCAACTACAAAATGATACTGAAAAGTTTGTTGTTGGAGAGGAAACCGGTTTGAATGTGCTAGATAGGGTTTGTAATTCATTAGACTTGTCACCTTGTACTAAAATAATCAAACTTAGCAAAACCAAACGTTTGTCAGCATTGAAAAGTAAATCAGAGAAAATAAGCTCTACAGTAAAACGAAGGTTAGCGTCTTCTTTTGAAGAAACTTCAACAGATGAGGAAAGAAACGATGAAAGGGAAGAAGTACTATCAGAAGAATACAAGGAACTTATTGCAAAATTATAAGAAAAATGTGCAGTAGTAGTCAAAAAAGAAGACAAAACAAAGATCATCAGTCTTTTGCCAAGCAGTTGGTCAAAGAATAAAATATGTGAGGAGTTTAATGTTACAGATTACCAAGTACGATTAGCGAGGAAATTAATGAAAATTCAAGGTGTGTCACCTAATTTAAAAAAGAGACATGGCAACAAACTAAGTGATGAAATTGTTAATGATGTAATTAAATTCTATGAAGAGGATGACAACAGTCGACTTTGTCCTGGAAAAAAAGAATGTGTGTTGATGGGTAAAAAGGTGTACAAACAAAAGAGACCAATTCTCTTTAAACCAGTTGTTTGTCAGTTTCAAGAAAAAGTATCCTCGTCATAAAGTTGGCAGATCAGCTTTTTGTTCACTGAGGGCAAAGTGGTGCGTATTGGCCAGGAGCTGGTACTTACAATGTTTGCGTTTGCAAATACCATCAAAATGTCAAACTTATGGTAGAAGGAGCTAAACTAAATGCAGATTACAAAGATCTAATGGATATGATGCTTTGTGACTCTCAGAAAAACGAATGTATGCTTGATAAGTTTGAGTTCTGCCCAAGAAAGGGTATTCTTTTGGAGGTATTACACGATGAAACTGATGATCTGTCTGAAGATTAACGTTCAAGCAATGGGTTAGTACTGATCGAGCAGAATTAATCACTCGAGTGATGGCGCTTGATGAATTTTTTGAAGAACTAGCTGAAAAGCTAATGAGTTTGAAAACTCATCACTTTATTTCCAAAGCTCAGTCAGAGTTTTCACTGGACCAATCCACAAGCAACCCTACACCCTTATGAGTTTTACTTCAAGAAGGATGAAAATGTTTACTGCAAGAGCCTATGCATTATAAGTAACAACTTGGACCACAACACCGCTACTGTGCATACCTTTCAAAAATACTTCATTGAAGAAGTAAAGAAAGTAGCACCGGAAGTAAAAAAGGTAGTATACTTCAGTGATGGCTCCAGTAGCCAATATAAAAATAAAAAAAACTTTACCAATATATGTCACCACAAGTCTGATTTCAATCTTGACGTTGAGTGGAACTTTTTTGCTTCTTCCCATGGCAAAAATGCATGTGATGGTATCGGTGGCACAACAAAAAGAGCAGTGACAAAAGCTAGCTTGCAGCGAGCATAGCATAACCAGATATTAACAGCTGAAGAAATGTACAGGTTTTGCATTGAAAATTTACCCGGCGTACATTTCATATATGTACCCAGAAGTGGTGGATTGGTACAATTGAAGATGTAAGTGAGGAGAACAACGACCTTTTTATCCACTTCTTCCATCCCCAAGGTCCGAGAACTTCTTTCAAAATCTCAACAAATGACAGAACTTGGGTTCCAATCAGTAAAGTACTAAGAAAACTAACTCCACCAGAGTTCACAACCACTACAGGTCGTTCCTTTTATATCAGTGACAAACTATGGATGAAATCAGCCAAATTTCCACATCAATGATGTCTTAAATGCAGTGTGTTTACAGACCTTAAAAACTAAAAAGGATATTTTCAAAATGTGAGATCTAAATAGATGAAAACAGAACTACTTTTTAGCTAAACACAAACATTTGTAGGCCTATTCAGAAATTTCATAAAAACCTGCCCCAGAATAAGTAAGTTTTTTTTTAATTTCAGCTATGTTAAGACAATTATCTATAAAAACCAAAAAAAGTCTCAACGATAAAATTTTATTCACGTGTTGTAATACAAATAAAGAGTATTTTGTGAAAATTTGGTAATTTTAATGTGTGTTCCTTCTGAGATATTCAAGGTTGAAATAGCCGATTTTTTGAAAAATCGCAAAGTTTGAAGGTCTATTAAAAAAAAGGGATGAGGTTTATAAGCCTGTTATAGGCTATAAACCTTGAATATCTCAGAAAAATTACTCAAGTAAACCTACAACTAGTTTGTTGTTATTGTGGTATATTGTAAGTGTTAAGTTAAGCTAGATATTTTATCTCGACACTCATTAAAAGTCAATTTTGAAAATATAAACATTATAGTGCGTTATTTCGAGAACCTGGAATTTTCTTAAAACTGGGTATGGAAAACCTGGAAAAGTCAGGGAATTTGGATTTTGAATTTTGGTAGACACCCTGTTGTAAGATCGCAAAGGACAGGAAGCTCAAGTGAGACAGAAACTAAAACTTGAACAACTTGCTCTTGTAGTGTTAACCACATTGTAACTGTCTAAATAAAACTAAATTTGTCGAGCGTGGACTCGGTGCAGTGTCAGCGCTGTGGTTATGTGTGAGTGTGACCTATTGAATTGAAATACCATTGGTCTACTGTCCACCAACACAAGGCCTATACACGGTCTTGGGTTATAGTATATTCTAACATTAAGAAACATTCTAAAACTGTTTTGAATTATTGAAGTGGGTTATCCTAATGAAATAAATAATTGTAACAAACAATCTTCACACCCAGACCACTTGAGCATGTATTTTTTCTGCTTGTACTTTTTCTATTTTATATATGGGGTTCTAGTTATTTCAGTTGTTAAGAAGTCATAAGTTATATTCAGCCTACTTTTTAAAAATGAAGTAATTTTTAGTTTGATTAGTGTTTATTGTAAATACATCATTATATCTTTTAATCAAAGTTTGTTCAATGTCGGGATGTAGTAAACTTCTTGATTTATTTTTTACCTTAACAGATAATTTAAAATTCAAAAGCTAGTTAAAAGATAAAAGCTTAAGTCAAATACTAATCATTATAGTGCTTATCAACAATATATCTTAGTGCAGAGTTTCTACTAAGATTGCCAGCCACTAGATATTGTAGCATACAACATCTATTTGTTTTAATTCCTTTAATTTTGTCGGATCACAGCAATAGTTTTACTGTTACAAAGATAAACGAAGTAGTTTTGTTTAGTGGATAGTTCTTTGCAATACCACATGTTTTATATTTACCAGCTGTTTTAAAAACATGGCATCGCACAATATTCGGTTTATATTTTGGTGTCAAATTTTAATGATTTAGAGTTATTTTAGTTACTTGAGGAAATCAATGATTATGAGTTATTTTTTTCAATTAATGGTGATAGTGGCAATGAAGTCCAGCCATAATATGGACAGCGTTGAGTGTAACATAAATAACATCAATCATTACAAGCTATTTATTTTATAAGTATAATTATTTTAAAATTTGGTATAAATATTAAAAAGTGTGTGAAAATTAAAATATAGAATCATCTTTGTATTATTTATAATGTACTCTTTTTCTCAAAACTAAAATAAAACTAAATTGATTTTTTTTTAAATTACTTTATCTTAAAAATTTTATATTTTTTTCTTGATTTGTAATTTTTGAATTGTAGTTCATACAACCAAATATTAAGTGTCATGGCTTAAAACGTATTGTTATTTTGTTGAATTATTTTCTCTTAAAATTTTTAAGTTCATGGTTATAAAATCATTGAAGTAGGAATAGAAATTTCCATTTACACCGGTTTAGTGTAGACATACTTGGGAAAGTTAGTCAAAAATTCTAACTAGTTAGAAGTTATTAGTTAGTCCCGTAAAAAGTAACTGATAGAAGTTATTAGTTAGTTACTTAAAAAAGTAACTGATAGAAGTTATTAGTTAGTTAAAAACTAACTGATAGAAAATAAAGTTAGTTTTTGGAGTGAGAATTTTTTTTTAAGGATTTCGTATGAAATAAGCACACAATTTGGTAACTGATTATGTTTATTACTACTTACACATTTGATACTTCAATCTATCAAAATGAAGCAAAATTAAAACCGTACCGGTAGCCTAAAATTATTGAATCAGTCTTACTAATAAATTTAATCAAACCTTAACAACTTCTACAGTTGAAACATTTATTGAGGCTAGACGCTTGAAAATCAAATGCGCGTTTGTAGATTATCAGTTATCACGTTCAGTCCCGATACCGTAATTATCGGCAAACTATTGTTTGACGTTTCCGATTTTTATATAAGAACATTTAAGATTAAATAATATTTTTGCTGAAAAAATAATACATTTTTTGTTTTAAATTCTCTACAAACGATCCCCTTCAAGTTAAACCCGAAATATTATAGACTAGGCCTAATTTAAATCGCTTTTCTCCACTTAGGCCTACCTTAATATGCGCTCTTAAGTTTGAAGCACTTGTCACTGAAGCTTTTATTGTTTTTGTTTTTGGCAAGCACAATAAACATTTAAGAGTGATTCCACCATTTTTATTTTTTTCAATTTCTTGAAATAAATCACTTATGTTCGGCCATTGAATTTCACACTTACCCGCCATCACAAACTAATATTCTTATTCTACTATCACACTATCACTACTATCACTAAACCACAACGTAATTATTTAACTAAATTATAATACTTCTAAAAACTAAGAAAACTTTAAATATTAATCACAAAAAAGGACTAATATTAAATATTAAAAAGGACTATGCACTACTTGTCAAAATGAACATCAACTGAAGAATGAATTCATTGTCTGACAAATATTGCCGAACATTCCCCATTCCCTCCCCTTAGGCCTATGCTATACCGTTACGTCTGTTACCGATATTGTTATTGGTTGGCGCTGCATACCAGACCACCCACCCCTCCGCATCCTGTCCTGTTGTTTTTGTCATGGCAGGCGCTGACCATTTCTGGGAATCCCATACATAACCCTTAGCACCGCTCGTGTCATAAAATTCGAATTGAGGTATTTCCGTCAGTTCAAAAATCTAACTAATTAAACAACAAAACTGCTAACGAATATATTATCTATTCGTTAGTTAGATTCTAACTAAGTAGAAGTTATTTTGATTACTTTTTAAAAACTAACGAATATGATAGAAGTTAGCCGAAATTGCTAACGAATATCGCTATTCGTTAGAATTTCTATTCGTTATTCCCAAGTATGAGTGTAGATGGGGTAAATGGACGTTTATTGTAATATGAAATAGCATTATTTTATAATTTCACTTTTTCCCAACCTTTAGCAAACTTGATAAAAATATCTACGTTCTAGTAGTAGTAGTATAATAATTGATTACATTTAGTTACTGTAACCACTAAAATAAGTGTTCCAAACTAGTTATTTGGTTATTAATTGTCTAAATGTATCTATTTACAGAAAGTGCAGTACAACAGTTAGCTCTGAGTAGATACAACAATGTGGTCAAAGATGTAGGAGAGTATCTTGTGTCCGGATCAGATGACTTTACTCTGTTTTTATGGAAACCTGAAAAAGATAAGAAAATGCTAGGTGAGTTAAACTGATAGGTCTAAACTGGAGCTTAGTGATTGTGTTTTCAATGATTAAGGTAATTGTTGTAATGACAAAAATGTATGACTAAAGTTAAAACTAGAAACATTAATATGCCACCATTCATTTATTAATAAACATTCAAATAAAAGTAATTGTGTATTGTAAATCACATTACCCGGTAATCATCTTCATAAAAATGTATTCATATTCATTATCATTTATTTTATATTAAATAATTTTCTGATAACGTAAACAAGATTTTTATACTTTCCCTATGGCAAGTTAAAAATGTCAAAAACAAACTTTACTATTCAACATATGAACATTCTAAATTTAAAGATACTGTAATAAAAGGAAGCGTAAGTCCAATCTTTACGCTTAATCCTACGGTTAGATCCTCGTAGGTTCAAACCTGATTACTGATTATCGATTTACATGTGCTATACGCAGCACGCCGTCTTCATTTGTTTAACTGGCGTAAAGTAAAGACGTTAAGAAAAAGCGTATAATATATATCTGCAAAACATGAATCAGTGTTAAATTATAGCTTAGATTCAAATTCATAATTAAAAACTTCGACTTCATAGTCAAAGTATATAATATCCATCAATTAGATCATCCTTGTTTTACCAAATGTACATGGTTATCAAAAATGACTGTTCAACTTTAATAATTAAGCAACCGTTGCAAATTAACTTAAGCAAGTTTTTCTCATGTATACTAGTGAGATCAAAGAATAGGTCTCTAGTTAATTTTAAGGTTGTTTTTAATAAATAATTACTCGATTCTACATACAGTAGAGCGTCGAAAATCCGAACTAATTGGGACCGAGGGGGGTTCGGATTATCAATTTGTTCGGATTTTTGAAAATAACCAAGAAAAGGCCATTTAGGCTAAAATATATGTCCTTTAATCGATTAAAGTGGTTAAACAGTACAAGCAGTAATGTAATTACAATACAGTATGTAAGACTACTTACATATTATGATTTAGAAGAACCTGCACGTACACAGTAGGGCCAACATGATTACACTCATGTAACTCTCAATTACGGTACAGTACATAATTAAAAGTTTACTTGTACATTATAGTTAACACAAAAAAATATAAAAAAAATACTGTATTATACACTGTTGTAGCGGAGCTACTCATATTTAACAATAATTAGCTTCGTGAGATATCCCCGGCAATAATATGCTCGTTCCAGCGGAAAAGAGAATCAGAAACTTCGTTAAACATCTCGGCCCTAAAAAGGGCCTGTTTCAGTCAGCGTTCTGCGATTTTCCCGTAAATGCCTTTTACGGGAAAACTCGCCTTAACTTCCTCGGAGCTTCACTCCACATGTCCCCGGCCGATATAACATCTGTCTGGCGAACATAGGCATGTTCGACCGCCAAGGACACGTCGATATCGGTCGGCCACTTCAATAATCTTCGTTTACTTTCCTCGGGAGCTGAGACCTCATCTTCCGAGAAAGTCACTTAGTTATTTTCCCCAACTTCTTTGGCCCTCATAAGGACCGTTCGAGCAACGCACAGCAGCTGTCTGGGAAACGTCGACACGTTCTCCCGCCAAGGACTCTACGTCATCAATCGAATGGTTCCTTAACTTCTACCGTTTAACTTTTCCCCGAAGATGTACCTCATCTCACGGGAAAGTTATTCGGCCCTTAGTACCGCGTAAACATCAGTCGAAATACTTAAAGTCCCCAGTAAATTCAGCTCCCTGGTCACGATGTATATTTAGTGGTAAACGTAGACACGTTTACCGCAACAAACTAAATAATACATCACGCAAAATGACCAAAACCACCTTTCAAACTTTCTCAGTGTTCAAACTCACCTTCCCGGGAAAGTTACAACTCACCGCGTAAATCTTCAATCCGAAAAATCACAAGTCCCAACGCGAACTTAAGAACTAGTAACGCTAACTTAAGTTCACGTTAAACTTTCAACTCGCTTCACTGGTTCGGTACTCCGACATTAAATCAGTTTACATCGCTTCACTGGTTCGGATGGCCGACGCCGAGCAGCCCTGTCATTGGCTGCGCACCTTCAAAACTTTCTCTTTTCCCCACCTCCACGCTGGAATAGAGTATATTAGAGGGCCCGATTAGTGTCCAAATCATCATATCCTACCTGGATACTGAACAGGAAACATCACCAACAGATCCTACCTGGACTCTGAAGTACTAACATCTCCAACCTGGACTCGCCAACAAGTGGAAACCAACCAGCTCAACCGAATTCTCCAGCCGAATTGTGCCTGCAGCAAGAAGTGGAACGAGCCGTAAGCCCTCAGCCGAGGCACCTCAGCCAAAAGAGAATATAGCAAGAGGGAAGCTTAAGTGAGGAAGTGTTGCCGACTCGTCAGGATAAAATTGCTTCAATAAATGTTATTTGTCTAATTCAAATACTGCGTTCTATTTTCAACATCAAACCACATCAGCGCAGCGAAGACGCTCTTCAAGCAATCTACGGAAACTTAGTAGCTATTTTTATCCTTGGCTACAGCCTTGGTGTCCGGGCAGTGCGCACCCTGCTCCGAGCTACTAGGTTTCACCACGGCACTTTGGTAAGGGTGTCGTGTAGGACGCAACGAAACTTCGCATCGCAACGACAGCGCAGCGCTACGACCTTCACAGGCTTCACCTGCAATTGCAAGCCCCTCAGGCACAAGCGTTAGCGAGGCTTCACCTCACCGCCCTTCAGGCTACATTCTGTCGAGGCTTAACCTCACGCCCTTCAGGCCACATTTTCGGCCCTTATCAGGGCCGAGACAAATTAGAAACTTGTGTCGCAAATTTGAGCTAGGTTTTTTTTTGTTAAATTAAAATCCCCGGAGCGACAACAACACTACTGTATGTACGACACACTGTTATAATGATTACACAAAGAGAAATGAATGAACTTTCTGTATGTATACTGCTAGCGCTAAAGCAGCTTTTTAGCGTGACAGTGAAAATACTGACAGCCAGTCTGTTGTGAGGGCGTGTGAGAGCAGGAATTAAGAAGTGTTTTAAAAGAGATAATAATGTCAACTGCGATACAAATTTTGGTGAAATTTTTAACGACGCAATAATTGGAATTTGCTAAAACGAAAACAAAATTTTTGCAGGGGCTGCCTCAGAACGCGTTCGGATTTTTGACGTTTCGGATTATTGACGTTCGGATTATCGACGCTCTACTGTAATTGCTTAATTAACACTGAAAGCAATTAAATACAAAATTATATTTTTGGTTTAGTTATTGACTTTGGCTTTTTTTATGCATTGATCTGCTCTCCTACCTTTGTCATAAAGTCTTATATCATGCTTTATTATTCCTATGGGTACAAACAAAATCAGAACATTAAACAAAACACTAAAATGACAAGACAGTGTAATACAACATAGTTTGAATTTGTCAGAGATTAAGCCATTGTAAGTAATAGCCATTGTTACTATTCTTATGTAATAATCGCTTAGCATTTGTGGATTTTGTGGCAGGTATCGTCACCTTATAGTAATAATAATATAAGTAACAGTATAGGTCAGGTATGGAGACACACTGACAGTTGGCACAATATATTTACTATGCAGACATTTTTCTGAGATCAGAGTTAACTGTTAAAATGGGGGGGGGGGGGGCACTAGTGGGGAGGAACCAACATAAGTAATAGTTAGTCTGTGAGTGAATGCGCCTGAGAGCAGATTCATCACGTAGTATTCATGCCTTCGTCTTAATATAAAGTTAGTAATAGTAATATTGGGATCCGCAGAGATTTAGAATGGTTTAAATAAACAAAGTTCAAACGCTTTTATTTGAAGACCTTTCTCCACCTCACCATCCTGACAGATGCACTGTAACGGTACCAAAATTCGATTGATAAACTAAACAGAAGGTACATCATATCAGGGATCATTTCATTAACCACCAATTCCTGATAGCACTAATAAAAAATACTCATAGCCCATTACCTTCACATTCCATTTCAAACATTAATATAAAATCATTCACCATGTTTGTAAACCCATATAGTATTAAGTTTATTTAGGACAATATAACAACAAAATAAAAATGATTTACAAGGTTGAGAAATGAGAAGAAGAAAATTGTTAGAGGAAGGAGGAAGAAGAAGGTGATTTTGGATAGTAAGGAGTTTTTTGGCATCAAGTTGAGTATAACATAATTCAGTGTGTGCATATTCTAATTGAATTTTAATAAGTGTTTGAATAAACTATACATAAAAGTTACCACCAGAAAAAAAATATAAATTGAACAGATTGAATATTGAGTACATAAGTATTAAACCTACATCCAGTCAATTTGGTGAGTTTATTCCAGTTCACAACCTTCTTCACACCAGACCTCTATATTTTCCTCACATTGAAGCGTCTAAACTATCAACAAATCGTCACCGTTTCTTCAACCATACAACCATTCAGGAATTTTAATTAAACATCTATTTTAATCTTAAGCTCAAAATTGTAAACCATTTCAATCACGTCACAAGTTAGCATCAATCATCTTTCATTAGCACAAACCTAGATTAAGTGTTCATTTTGTTAATAGTTATTAAATATTTACTTGTTCTTGTTAAATATAACTAAACTAAAAAAACCTCACAACCAGCTAGCCGGCAACCCAATTGTAAACATAAACCCGAGATTTGTTAAAGTCAATAAATAATTTATAAATCCATTTCATAGAGTCTCTGTTTATTTTATACTCGATGAGGAAGGATACAACGTACACAACACTTAACATTATAGCACGTATGCTCACACGAGAGCAGAAGTCACATGCGCTAGAAGAAGATATCATCTCTAACCACAGAAAGACTCATCACAAATTTAGTTAACAATGACGAGTTTCATTTATTTGCTAAATGACTAATGAATATCAACTTTATACTCTTGAGTTCTCTACTTAGATATTAGCAAATTTGGTAGTCGCATGTAAACTTGAATGAAATTTAATCAGAAAGTCACTTTGCGGAATGAAGACAGTATGTGGAACAGCCTAATTAATCCCTTTTCACTTTGTCCTTCGTTTAGCGCAAACGGTTACCACGGTTTGGAAAATCATAATTCCAGATACACTTAACCTTTAATAGAGCCTAAAAATATACCATCCCTTCTCTTTCTTTGGTCAATACATTTCTCTTGGTGTTTAGCAAGCCTAAATAGTTAAGCTGAATTTAGCTATTCTAGGATAAATATAAGATCACAAAATTGTAACCCTCAAAGGAGGAAGTAAAAAGCATTAGTGCAGTGTTTCTGGAATGATTTGAACACCTCTTTTCTAAAAATCCTGTGCTAATGTTCTGCTCATCATTGACATGCCTGGATATTCTAAATTGACTCATTTTAAATTTCATGAAACCTAATATCTGTTTTTACACAGGAAGAAGCAAAATATGCATTTACAAAAGATATAGAAATATATTTTTATTCAATTATTTTTTAGAAATTAATTTAGCTTTATCACAGCTATTTAAACTGCTTACCTTGAAGCGACCTGCAGGGTGTGGTTGTCAAACTTAGAGTTACTTTGTATGATGATTCAGGTATAAGAAAATAAAAACACATGAATCATTTTATAAGAACCTTTTTAACAATTTTATTAAATAATATTTAAATAAAAAGCATACAATTCAATCAATGGTTATGACTATTGCAATACATGAAACAATATAAAGGAAATCAAAATGTATGTACGTAACAGCTGGAGACAAAAATAGAAATTATTCTTCCCAGTGCACTTTTCCCCACTGTTGAACTGTTTCAGATTAATTTAACACTTGATTGTATACACATTTACCTCTTGGTGGCGCAGGCAATTCTTAATTCGTCAAAATCTAACTAATTTCATTGACTGTTCGAAAATTCTTCATTAAAACACTTCTTAGCATTTGCTAGTGTATACTAGTAAACTTTAATTCTGATGCATTTAGATATAAAGTCAGTATGTTCAAACTTTTAACAGAAAACCATATAACTTTGCCATATAACTTTCGTCAAAACTCGAGATAGAAGAAAAAACTTTCCTCTCTTCTTCTCCAGAAAAAAACCTTGAACGTAGGTTCCTCTTCCTTCTTGCTAGGTTTTGATTGGTCCAGCACGATTAGATGGATTTAAATTCTGTTATAGAATACTGTTGTTATGTGCCAAATAATAATAACTTGTTGTATAATGACTGTGTGTTCTTATTGTAAGTCTGTAGTCGTAGAGTACCGTTACAAGAACAATCATGTCTATTCTATGATTTCGATGCCCCTCAGACTATCTATGTTCTATTATAACCAAACTATTTATTTTAGTATCTGTGCTCTTGTTTTGAAATCACTATGTGTTGGTTAAAAGTATATTCCCTATGAACTCAGACCTTTGTTTGCTACTGGTTAAGAAATATTATTATTGGCGACAATTTTAAGAAATTTTAATATATTTAAAATATTGAATTTGTTTAATATGCGTAGCTCGAATGACGGGTCATCAACAGCTGATCAACCATGTCCAGTTTTCACCGGACACACGTGTAATAGC
>JAGFPH010007009.1:41089-52992 GCA_018207615.1 Philaenus spumarius | reverse complement strand
ATAATACTTATGTTTTTTATATTTTGCCAAAAAGGCGACATGTCACAATCATATAAACAAATCATGTAGTTTGACTTTTTTCAACAGTATAAACTTATGATTCAGTTGTAAAATGTAAATTTAAAAAAGTTGTAAAGATCTTTAAATGGATTTGTAACTTATAAAATTGAGCAAAGTGTTCCTTAGCTGCGATACTGACAGTTTTACAATGATTTCATTTATTAGTCTCCTAGAGTAAAACAGCATAACAAAAAGTGACATGTAATTTTGCTAGTGATGGCTGAAATGAAGCATAAATATTTTACTTAAGAAAATTTACTAAAGACTAAAGCAAAACCAAAATGGATACAAATTTTATTTGGTGTTTTTAACCCTGGTCCTGTCAGACGTCTCATTTGAGACTTCTCAGCGCGTTGCAGTAGTCTGAGACAACTCGACTTGTATTAAATATTCTACCCACTAAAAATCATCCAATCTCAATCAAACAAAAACCATTGGAAAGAAAATGTTCTAAACTTTAATTTTTTTATTTAAAAATTTGTTCTGAAACGTATATTTATGTACGTAATCATCGTTTTAAAATTATAGTTGTCTAAACATTTGACGCCACGTGAGAAAACACAAAGAAATAACACAATCTTGTCACTTTTTAAGGCTCATAACCACTAGACAGACTTATTTTGAAAAGACGATAAGGACACCATTGGATTCGTCAAGATCTAACACTGCCTTCCAATCATTCGTCACTCTTATAGGTTCTTGTATATGAGTTTTTCTGTATACCCTTGCAATTGGATAGTTTTCAACCAATGAGAAAGTACATTTTGCAATCGATATATTTATTACAAATTGATATAGTTGTGTAATGATATTTATATAGATTTGAAGAGGAAACTCTATATTTTCCTTTGATATAAAGGTAAACCTCATTCAGTGTTCGGATTCTAATCGGGTGTTTCCGTGAAATACAGACATTTGTTGAAATTAATAGGCATGTAGGCACGTTATCCGTTACTTTTTCCCACAGTCCACAGCGTTTGGAGCTGTATATGATACGTTAGTGAGAGTTTTGTTTATTTTATCTAATTTAGTGAAATAATTTTATAAAATAAAAAATAAGAATTTTCAAATGTACAGATAAATTTTATGATTTATTCTCTACAATTTTTTGTAATAATATTTAATTTTTGGGTAAAGCATATATTCCTAAATTACTATTCAAAGTAGGCCTAATTTTATTAGCAGTGTTGTAGTAGCGATATAAAAACTGGTGTTTAAAAAAATGAAATTAATACATATTATTCTTATACACTTCTATTTAGAACTAAATTTCAAAACTTTTGTAAATTTAAAAAATGTTTACTATTTTTTATGTAGGCAATGTAGGCCTAAAGTTGGATTTTTTCCATTACTGGAAATTTTGAGCTTCCTGAGCTGTACTTTTTAAATTTTACATCAACCAATTTTTTAGTTGAATATATGAATTCTTTAGACCTTTTTCTATGAAAAAAACTATTGAACACTTTTGGATTGGGAAAACATTACTATATTTAGTGAATTTTTGAAAAAAATTCTTGCAAAACTCACCAAAATGGCTAGGCATTGCTGAAAGTTTGCATTGACAGCTTCAGGGTTAAATTCAGTCATAAAATGTCACTTCGCTTGGAGCTAAGTACAATCCAGTCCAACCACCTAGCTTGTCTAGCAGTACTAATGTTTGTATGTTATTTATTATTGATTTCCTTACTGAACTGGTTACGTTTAGTAAATAAGTTACCTTCTTAGATGATGTTACATTCCATTCTACAAACTGGAGTGCCGACTTACCTGGCAGAAAAGTTTGCCTATATCTCTAACATAAGTGCAAAGAGGACTAGAAGATGTGACACTACTCTTGCTATACCTTTGCACCGGACTATGAAATATAATAACCATTTACTGTGTCCGCTTGCCATCTGTGGAATTCGCTACCGGATCAATTAAGTTTGCTGAAGGTCGTGTCCAGTTTTTAAAGTTATTGATGTCATATTTATTGTTCAGAGTGGATGATGCATCCCAGTTTTGAGGCGTACTTTAAAAGTGTTTATTGTTCAGTTGAATGAATGTGTATGAATGTTTAATTATGATTGTAATGCGTATTAACCTGTTTGTATTAATTGCTCCTATTATTTTTATAAATTATATAAGCTATATTTATTATTATTTGTTGTCTCTTAAAGTACTATTTATTTTTAAGAATTTAATTTTGTATATGTTTGTAATTTTGTATTGGGGTTAGGTGGAAGAGAGGACTAAATAGTCCTGACCTCGCCCCCAAAAAATAAAGTCAATATCTATCCATCTCTATCTATCTTCTATTTTTGGTTTGCTCATTTTTCTTCTTGTTTCGCTTATAGGTATTTTCAAACTAATATAATGTGATGGCAACTTGCATTGGTTAATGTGCGTTGTTTTTTAGTAATAAAACACTTACACAAATAACATTTATACACAACACTTCCATGTACAACAAACCTAGCATAATTTTCAATATTATGTGTAAGTTTTGAATACAAGTGTCTTATTACCAAAAACCAACATTTATTAACCGATGGAAGTTAACAACACATTATATAGATTTGAAAATGCCTGTGCAATGGTGAAACGAAGGGGAAAAATGAAAGAAGGACTGTCAAACAAAAAAGGTAACATATTTACTGTATGTTAAGTTAAGAGTGATTGTTGTCAAATATCCGTAACAGTTAGATACTGTACGTATATGTAGTTGCAAACTTTTTGATGTACCTTTTTGCTTAATTTGACATTTCTTTTGCTTAACCCTTTGGGTCTCAGGCCAAAAATATGGTTGGCAGGAAAAATTTCATATGCAGTTTATTTTAAAATATGCTGAAAAATCCCAGACCAAAAAATATGTTACGGTAGAGGTTTGGTAAACAAATCATAAGTTGCCTTGTATTGAAGCTATTTTAATGTTTGTGATATCAAAATGTTACAAATCAATTTTTAAAAACATTTTTAAGTGGTAAATTGTGTGTATGTTTTGTAAAATTTTTAAAAAATGTGATTGTAATATTTTTTAGGGAAAAACTAGAAATTTTTACGGTGGGAAACATTAAAAATTTAATCCTTATACTATTTTTCATATGTGAACAAAAGTCATTTGATTAAAAAATAATACAGTATCTGGTTTTATGTCGCTAAATGAAAAAGTAAAAATTAACATAGGCCTAACCTAACTAAACATTCTTAGAAAAGTGAGTTCATTTTATTAGTAAGTGTTTTTATTATTACAAATTAAAATGTAATTAATAATATTAAAACCAAAAACTGTATCAGTAAATAACTAAAATGTAATTTGAAAACAGACAAATTAAAAAAAAACTTTAACCTCACTAAGAAAGTGTGGTGAATAATCTTGGTATCTTCACAAACATCCTACCAATATATTACAAGTAGCAGCAAATTTCATTATTATTATTGTTTAACACGCACAACTAGATCACTAAATAACTCAAATATACATTTAGGTGCACTAAAGAATATTAAAAAATTTAAAAACAAATGTGTTAAATTCACCAGTAAACAAAACATAGACGAATGACAACTAAACTGTGCAGTTATATTGCGTCAGCAGTCAGATCAGCTAGCATTTTTAAATCGTTTAAAAAATGTCAATAAGCACTTCTAATGATTAAATTAAGGCTTACACTAATAGATTATATTGTTTTGTACACAAAAATGTCCAAGTTATATGTAAAAGTTATTTACATAATTATAAGACTGAAATCATCTTGGCGACAATAGATCGGCGCTTGGGATATTTCGCGTAACACTCAGGCGTATCGTCGCCATATGATTTTTCGCATACATTTCATATCGGAAAGGGTTCATATCTTAGTTTATTTTGAATGCTTTATCCAGCATAATCTATAAAAGACACCCAAACAGCTCTTAAGAAAAATGTGATAAACCAAAGCCAAAAAAAAACTTTATAAGTTTTTTATGATAAGTTTTGTAAAAAGGATATTTTTTAGTTAAATTATTATTGTTTGATACAAACAGATGTACTACCTTTTACTCTTTACAATATTGATAATAATTGCGTTGTTAATAATTTAACAGTTTGGAGCATGAAGACAAAGAAACTGGACCAGGATTTGCCTGGACATGCTGATGAAGTGTTTGCTGTGGACTGGGCTCCTGATGGACTTAGAGTGGCTTCAGGAGGAAAAGATAAAGTCCTAAGGCTGTAAGTATTCTATATGCAGATTGGCAAGTTTATATAAAAACTTGATAATCTATTGAAAAAGTTTAAAAAAATTATTAACACAAAGTTATGTGTAGGTGGTTTTGTGAAAATTTGTTTTGAAAAAGCTAATTGAACAATCTATTAAAAATATCAATAGGTTTAAGACAGACCTACTTCTATATCAAAATTAAATGTGATGTTCAAATAATTTCTTAAAATAAAATTAATATTTTTGGTATAGTAGTATTAAATATTAGATATACAGTAGAGTCCTGCTATTCCGAACATACATAGGGCCTAAGCTTGAAAACGCCTGAAACCAAATTGGAATGAAAGCTGGTTACTTACAGTACTGTCGGCTCCATCTATACAATTCTGTAGAATTATATTTAATCACTGCTAAACTCAAAAAATAACTAATTTATACACACTTAAGTGTAGGTTTACACCATCTGTTTTTCCCTTCTATTGCGTTAGGATTTGGTTAACGGAAATTGACAACACATTAATCCCAATAGGCCTGTTGGAATTGTCCAGTGTTGTTTCCTTCACACTTTCCATCTGTTTTGTGGGAAGGAAGCTACCGTAACAAGCGTCCTGTGAAATGGATACCGGGTCTTTCAGAAAGAAGAAAGGATTAGATACAACAGCTAGGAACTAGTAGTGGTTTTGCCATCTGGCGGTTACGTTCATCCGTTTTTGTTATCACGAAGGAATTTTATATTTTTCTGTCTTTTTTCAAGTCGATGCGGTACTAACGGACAGTTTGAACAATCTACCCCTTCCTTCCGTTTTTAGAAGAAAACAGAAACGCAACGCAACGTAAGGAAAAACAAATAGTGTAAACCTACTCTAAGAAGTAAAGTCAGTGATTTTTTTCTGACAAAGAATACTGACTCGACTTGAGGGTGCAATGTTCCGCCATCGCCGCATGAACATAACATCATTTGGTGTTGTTCGACGTAGCGTAAACCTTATCAAGTCAATAGGTTGATATTATTCATGAAATCCGCCTATTCCAAAGTCCTGCTAAACCGAACAGTGTTCACTCCCAATTAGTAATCTTCTGTACATTATTTAAAATCTTTATATTATTAAATTCTATTATTAACATATTTTACAAACTTCTGTGCCATTTTCTGAGAAAATTTTACAATCTTTTAAAACTCTCATTGCATCATTTATCATCCAAGCCATAGGCCAATCCTATATAAAGAGAGGTTGCAATTATATAGGAGGAAAAAATTATATAGGTATACAAACACACTTGGGTTTTTTCAAATTTAAATGGCAGTGTCTAAAAATGTTTTTCGTCTACAGCTTTACAAGACATTTAAGAACATTTACCATCTCTTTTTTGGATGAGTTTTAGAGTATTCACAAGTTTATTTCCAATATCTATAGAGAGTGTTTTAAGAACCTGTTGAAATTGATATTTAATCGACTTTAGTAACGGAAAACTTCAGTGCTAATACTTTCGCATCCTATTTTAATTCTGTTTTGTTATTTTTATTGTTTGTCTATATTTTAAACCAGAAATATTTTGTTACAGATGGCAGCACTAATATCATCAACAGGGAGTTATTTTGATGTCAAGATATGTAAAATAATAAACAGGTCATATTTTATGTAAATAATAATTTGTATTTGTGATTTTGATACCTTATTCTTCCTTTCAGTTTTACTATCGTGCCTTAAATAACATAAGGTATCCTTCGTGGTATTCTATAATTCATATATATTCATAATGCTTCTTCTGTTCCTCTTCCTCTGATTACACTCTAGTGTTTCATTGGCTATGTTGTTAGCTTATCTACTAAAAAGTTAATTATCAAGCAATGATAGCACATCGGGGTTTTTCCTTAAAAAAAACAAAACAAAATAACCTGCCTATTTGCGTTTCTTTCTTTTAATTTGCAACTTTATTAGGTTCTTTTCCCTCCATTCTTGATAGCAACACTTGCCAATAAGCAAACCCTTTTACTCCGTCACTTTCAGTGTCTCTGTTCTCAGGTTGATATTTTAATAGCTATATCTTAAAAAGGTAAGCACTGATAGCCCTCCTACCTCTCAGAAAATTACACCTTTTATCCAATCATTATTGTATAATGGTGGTGTCATTTCCCTGCTCGAGTTTTGTTCACTTTTCATGTTTTTTGTCATCAATTTTTGTTTAAAATTTTGACTATCTTTGAACTTCATTTCTTTGAATTTTCCTACAAAATATTTCTTTGCAGTTATTTTTTACAACTTCATATATTTATATTTCCTTGTTGCAGATTAGAAGATAAAATGCCTCTCATGGGTTTTACTTTTCATGGTTCATGTCTGCCACTCTCAACAGTACATTAAATCAATGCTTGCTTAGAGACCATATAAGTACAATTAACTAATGGTACAAAGTTATTTATGAACTGCCAATAGCTAATTGGCGCACACCACTAACAAGAAATAGATGGAGAGATAGGTGGGCTAGAGGTGTGTGAAAGGACCCTCTAACAAAGGGAATTTTATTGCTGGCATCAAAACTCCCGATTACCCGTTGGTTTTAAGTCCCTAAACTGGGGCATTTGTGTGCTAGGAACGCACAAAGTCAACGATTTTCACCAAATTTTTTGTGGAATTACCTCCTAACAAAATTACAGGAGTTTTGATGCCTGCTACAAAACTTCCGGTTATCCGTTGGTTTTAAGTTTCTAGGCTGGGGCGATTGCGTTCCAGGAAAGGGCAAAGTCGACGATTTTCACCAAATTTTCTGTTAAAGGACCCTCTAACGAAATTATGGGAGTTTTGTAACGAGCATCAAAACTCCTGGTAACCCGTTGGTTTTAAGTCCCTAGGCTGGGGGCGATTGCGTGCCAGGAACGCGCAAAGTCAACGATTTTCACTAAATTTTCCGTGAAAGTACCCTCTAAGAAAATTACGGGAGTTTTGATGCCTGCTACAAAACTCCCGGTTACTCGTTGGTTTTAAGTCCCTAGGCAGGGGCGATTGCATGCTAGGAACGCGCAAAGTCGACGATAAGTCCGGGGCGAATGCATGCTAGGAACGCGCAAAGTCGACGATAAGTCCCTAGGTTAAATATTAGTGTTTTAATGCTTTGTGGTATTTAATATATTTAACTTAACAATTTCATTATATATATAAAAATCAACTGAAACAGTTTTTCTTACAAGAGTTCAATGTGATCACATTCTTCACACAACACACATCGAGTCGATAGCCAAGTTCATCTCAAACCTTGATCAGTGTGTCTGTAATAATTGTTGCAACAACTACTGCTTCAATCCTGTTTCTTAAGAGGGGTAAGTCAGCTGATAGCGGAGTCACATACACATGATCCTTTATGAACCTTCAAAGATAAAAATCGCATTTCGTCAGATCGGATGAACATGGAAGCCATGCAAAACAAGCTCTGTCACCCAGCCCCTTGCGACTAATCCAGAAGCTGGCAACAACTTTGTTTAACCAATAGCATACTGAGTTATACCAGTAAGGGGGGCTGCCATATAAAGTTCTGTGGTTCAGCTTCTTCCAATTGAAGAAAGAGCTATAGTTGTAGTGCATCAAGATAAGAAACACCAGTTTCAGCAAAATAAAAAGGCCCATAAACTTTTCGCCGGGAATGACACACAAAATTTAGGGTAGTTGTGTACATTATCAGTGTTCACACGTCCACTTAGTTGGAATGTAGATTCATCACTGAAGAAGTTCTGTGACCTCACTTTGGTCACCGTCACCCATAGCTGTAAAGGTTAGTCCTATCAAAAATTGTTTCATACATAAGTTTTACATATTATATCTGTATGTCCTAAATTATGTAGTTAAAAGGTTTACAAAAACTTTGAACGTATTTAGTATTGTGACTACGATGGGAGTTTTGATTTTTTTTCTTGCAAATTTTACTTTTATTCATCCCTTAAGACTCGGGTCCCTAAATTCAAAACGGCGAAGTTGGCGACCAATTTCAATGTTAAAATAACCTAACCATACCTTCACTTTTAAGCATATTTTGGTCAAAAAACTAAAGCTGTATTTTTTTTTCTTAAGGTAAATTAGATTGTGGGTGTTGATTGCTAAGGTTTTTTGCAACTGAGTAAAAAATTAAGAACGTTTACTATTTATATCATACGTTTATGAAAACAATAAAACGTTTTTTGAAAGAAAATTTATTTAGCAATCAACATATGACAGTACTTTAAAATGTAACCAAATTTTTAAATTTATTCCACTAATTAATGGAAAAAATTACTTTTCTGTAGCATTGCTCTTATGGGAATCAGATTCAATATGACGGACAGGGTATCCACCCCTTAAGTTAATGGTTGCTGTAATCAATGAACTTATCAAACAATGTTTTATGTATTCCTACTACTTTTTAGGAGGTACAACAACTGTAAACAGATAAAAATATTTGTCATACTATGGGATTTATTTTTCAGTTTAAAAAAAACCCTCCTCATTTCTTTGTCTAATTTAGCTGATTATACAACATATTTACATGAACTTATGGAGTAAAATATACATTAAATATAAATACATTTTTACTTTCTCACTATACTATAGTATAGAGAAAGTATAGTTATCGCAAACAAAATCGATGCTGAGATTTTTGTGGAAATATTTTGGGATCCCCTCAGTCCAAAAAAGTGGTTTTTACAAAATGTCTGTATGTATACAAAGCTAGAGAGAAAACTATTCTATCGATTTCAAACAAATTTGCACCAAACATGTCAATTAGGCCTGTATAGATGCACGAAAAAAGGTGTTGGAAAACAACTCCATTTTTGGCCAAAAAATCAGTTATTTTTTTTATAAAAAAATGGCTCTAACGATTTTGTTGAAATTTGGCTTATTTGTAGTCCTTAATGTACCCTTCCATATGCAAGAAACCGCATCTTTCTAAAAATTTTCGTTTAGCTAATAATAATATTATTTATTAGTTACTCTCCTACTTTAATGTATCCCCTCTCCTACTTTAATACAATTATGATGTCACAGTGAATCTGTTTAATAATTTAAATATGTTTGTGAGAAAGTATTTATGGCCAAAAAACCCCCAATAATCTGTTGTTATTATTATTATTAGCTAAACGAGAATTTTTAGAAAGATAGGTAGCGTTTTTTGCATATGGTAGGGTACATTAAAGGCTACAAAATAAGCCAAATTTTATCAAAATCGTTAGAGCCGTTTTGTTATAAAAAAATAATAACTTATTTTTGGGGGGTTTGCCAAAAAGGGGGTTGTTTTTCAAAACCGTTTTTAGTGCATCTATACAGGCCTAATTGACGTGTTTGGTGCAAATTTGTTCGAAATCGATCGAACAGTTTTCTCTCTAGATATTAATAATAATATTTATTAGTTAATCTCCTACTTTAATAAATCACCTCTCCTATCCCACCTAGAATTATGAAGTCACAGTGAATCTGTTTAATAATTTAAATATGTTTGTGAGAAAGTATGTGACAGTTCCTGGTACCGTTTATTATAATTGTTTTAAATTCTTTATTTAGAATATTTTACAAATTTATATTTACAATACTTTATGCATCTATACAGGCCTAATTGACATGTCTGGTGAAAATTTGAAAAATTGTTTGAAATCGATCGAATAGTTTTCGCTCCAGCTTTGTATACATATAGAGAGACATCTTGTAAAAACCACTTTTTTGGACTCAGGGGATCCCAAAACGGATATTTCCACAAAAATCTCAACATCGATTTTGTTTGTGATAACTAACTATACTTTCTCTATACTGTAGTAAAAATATGATAAACATATTTTTTATTAATTTGAAGTTTTCCTACACTTTATATTTCGCTATTATAGTATAAAAATACTGAGTAGGCTATAGACAAATAAATAAATAATTCGACCACGCAGCTGGACCGCTGACGTGAGTTCAGCAAATTTCCAAAATTAAGTTTATAGGCCTATGTTTTAGAGTTTCAACCAACAATTTGGGAAATAGGTCTACTCACGAAGGCGTTGAACAGCTGTCTGTGTGTACCTAATATATTAGTAGAATTTGTTTGCGCCTAGTGGCGGCGCGAGTTTGCACCACTTGGCTTCGAATCGGGTACTTGTATGGTAATTTAAGTTTTGGGGGAACCAAGCGAGCTATAAGGTCGCGTAAAAAAACAAAATGTGCAGAATAACATCCTACATTTATATTTTTAGAAAAAACTTTTAAAAAATTTCATTCTCGTAGTAAAAATCTCAAAAAATAAATACTTCCTGTCAAAAAACGTACTTCCGGTTGTTGGATTTTTTTGGCTAACGAACTCGTCTGAGCGACATAGACAACCAACATGTGTACCAAATTTGAACCAAATCGGACTTAAAATGCGGCCGCTAGAGTGCAAACACACATATATATATATATATATATATGAATTTTAATGACACCCCAAAACGTGTTCTGGGGACCATGATCGGTGCTCATTTGCTACTCCCGACCTTGGGTCTCACCATAAGGGCCACTGCAATAGCTTATTTTTCCTATGGAAATTCGCTAATAATCATGTGTTGTTTACGCTTGCCTAATTAGCACAACATAAATCTGATTTCTTAATTCATTGGCTATGGCTTGTCGTCTGCTTTTACTCGGCAGCTGACATTGTTGCTTTATTTATGGTTGTTCATACTTTAAAAAGGATTGAATGATAGTGAATATAAGATGAATAAGTTGTTGTGCATCACTTATCTCTAGAGATAAGTATTATAAACATTAAGTGTAACTTTTTGTAAAGTTAGTTGTTGCTTTGACTGTCTTTTGACAACTGGTATGTTGGTGCGTTTTGGTTCAACTTTACACACTAACATAAAGTCATAAACAGCTGGTGTAGCTTGGGCGGGCAGTCAAACACATCTTATTTTGGAAAATCCTTTTATTTTATTTAGCTGACAAATGGCATTAAAAGCGAGCAGCATTTTGGTTGAACAAAAACCACTTGTTCAACCGACTTTGGAGGCATTAGCAAAAGGTAAGATAATGAAGTTTTAAACTACAGTCTATTATATATGTATTTATCCATCAAATACTGTGAATCAAGTCCAACATAATATTATAACTAAATTTACAAGAAGCCTCCACAACATATTGTGGCAGAGGCCCTAGTCTATAAACAAAAAACAACATGCGATTAATGTAAATTCAATATTTATTTAGAATTCCATTATATTGTTACACTTTTTCCAAACTTACATTTAATTTAAACACTCCAAACACAAATTAAATAATATAAATACCTAAAAGAAGAGAAAACACTTACAAGCTCGGTACGTGTACTGTATTACATTTCGTTGTGATCTTTTAGTGTATTATGTTCCAACATTTTGTAAAAACTCTGAATTGACAATGTAAAAGGTAATTATCTCTAAATTATTTTCATGGATCTAACAAGCGGTGCCAAATTTATAAAATCAACTAAGATAAAGTAGGCTACACCAAAAATATAGACCTTAATTGTTGCTAAAAATAAAAACAGCAGCGCAATTAATAAAGAAATAACTAACTGATTGGAGCTTTGAAATATAGTGTAGGTAGGCCTATGAAATATTTTTGGAAAATTAAGGCACAACTATAATATGTTAGATCTAACATATAGTTGTGCCTTAATTTTCCAAAAATATTTCATAGGCCTACCTAC
>JAGFPH010007009.1:5951-40989 GCA_018207615.1 Philaenus spumarius | reverse complement strand
TTTGCTAGTTTTGTATATAAATTTAAAATGGTTTACAATTTAATATTGTATAGTAATTTAAGAACTTGTAAACACTATGTACATAAGTGTAAATATAATCTTACTTGTAAATACAATAACGGTTTTTCTTACTGCCTAACTGTACAAAATTTTACAGTAACAACTTTCTTTCTTAATGACAAACTTTTTTATAGTAATCGTATACTGTAATAAAGTTAGTTTTTAAAACCGGAAGGCTTATCAAACCCTAATGGTTTTCTCAACACTATTAACACAATTAAATAGCTACAATAAAGTAAAATCTCAATTGGCTATTTTACATGTTTGCCTCAGTGAATGTGACCGCAGAATGCCGTGTGCAACGTAAGCTTAGCGCCGACTCAGATAAGCGCCTGTGATTTTTTGAATAGGCAAGAGCTCAGGGGACTTCTTTCCTCTCGCGGACAATACATAAACCTTCAAAGATAAAAATCAACTGAAACAGTTTTTCTTACAAGTGTTCAATGTGATCACATTCTTCACACAACACACATCAAGTCGATAGCCAAGTTTATCTCAAACCTTGATAAGTGTGTCTGGAATAATTGTTGCAACAACTGCTCTAATTATGTTTCTTAAAAAGGGTAGGTCAGATGATAGCGGAATCACATATACATAAACCTTCAAAGATAAAAATTGCATTTCGTCAGTTCAGATGAACGTGAAGGCCATGCAAAACAAGCTCTGTCACCCAGCTCCTTGCGACTAATCCAGATTCTGGCAACAACTTCGTTTAACCAATAGCATATTGAGTTATACCAGTAAGGGGGGCTACCATATAAAGTTCTGTGGTTCAGCTTCTTCCAATTGAAGAAAGAGCTATAGTTGTAGCGCATCAAGATAAGAAACACCAGTTTCAGCAAAATAGAAAGGCCCATAAACTTTCCGCCGGGAATGCACACAAAATTTAGGGGAGCTGTGTACATTATCAGTGTTCACACGTCCACTTAGTTGGAATGTAGATTCATCACTGAAGACGACACGATCCAGAAAATCTTCATCTTTATGGAGCAACATATCTTTGGCATGTAAACTGTAGTCTTTAGAGCTTTTAACAACTAACTGTATTCAATAAGGACATAGATGTAAGCGTCTCCTTAAAACTCTCCACACAGACGTCACTGGAATTACTAATTCACAACGCCTTCTAACTGATTTCTTGAAGTTAAATACTCTCTCACTTGTTTAACACGTTCTTAAGTCACTCTTAGTCATCTCGTACTCTTCACTTTGCAAAGACAGTACGAATGGTGTCTTCAAACTGATTCCATTTACAGATGTTACTATCATTTGGAGGATTACATTGGAACTTAATACTGTTGCACTGTAACTAAATCTATGTTGTAAATATATTGAAATTAATTTCTCAAAACAGTGACATTATGTAAACAAGTTTAAAAAGATGCAGTGCTTGCAAACTGTAAAATACCAAATGCTTTCTTTTTATTAGTTGCTATCTTTGTTCTAGCACAGTTGTACCAACAACTTACTAGAAGCAACTTCCTTTTGTTACGATACATCTCAATCACCTAAAGACCAGCCCTCTTTTAGATTAATCATAAGTATTTCAATAGGCATTAAGTTCATGCAACTTCTAATCATTTCATTTTTTATTGGCACAAAATGTTCTATGATTTACACATCTGATTGTTATGATTTTTAGCAGAGGAATGAATAATTTGAGTTTTCTCAACATTCAGTTTAAGTCCATTATGACTGAACCAACTGTCCATTTCTTTCATAGTACTGTATTTTCAAGTAATATTTTAAGTTCATCCAATTGACTTACATTTGTATTACAGTTGTATCATCTGCAAACAGGATAAGATCCTTATTAATTTAAAGTTATGTCTTTCCATTGAGAAATATATTTACTACCGTTTTTGTGCACTATGGTTCTCTGTTTCCTGTAGATATGACCTAATCAAGGAAAAACAACTCCCCCTTATTCCATAATCATTCAACTTTGTCAATAATACAGTGTGATCAACACAATCCCCTTTGTTGTAAACGATATGTGGTCAAGTTCGTAAAAAATCGTAGGTATTGAAAACTTAATAGTCATTGAAATCAGCAATAACTTGATTTACAGATTGTATTGCCAATTGTGCTGAGGGTTGCAGTTATTAAACGAGAAGGTCCAAGAAAAAGATTTTGGTAATATTTTGAAGATTTACAACAATTCTTGATATTGTGTTTACTAAGAAGTAATGAATTTTTTGTTCTGTGACTTCATTTTGGTCACCCATTGCTGTAAACGTTAGTCCTATCAAAAATTGTTTCATACATAAGTTTTACATGATATGTCAATGTATGTCCTAAATTATGTAGGTAAAAGGTTCACAAAAACTTTGAACGTATTTAGTACTGTGACTACTATGGGAGTTATGATTTATTTCTTGCAACTTTTACTTTTTCCATCCCTTAAGGCTCGGGTCCCTAAATTCAAAAAGGCGAAGTTGGCAACCAATTTCAATGTTAAAATAACCATATACCTTCATTTTTAAGTTTTAAGCATATTTTTGTGTTATTTATTCAAAAAACTAAAGCTGTATTTTTTCTTAAAGTAAAATAGATAGTGGGTGTTGATTGCTAAGGTTTTTTGCAATATCTTTTTTTGAGTAAAAAATTAAGAAAGTTTACTTTTTTTTTTTTTTTTTTGCTATTTATATAATACGTTTATGAAAACAATAAAATGGTTTTTGAAAATATATTCAGCAATCAACATATGACAGTACTTTAAAATGAAACCAAATTTTTAAATTTATTCCACTAATTAATGGAATAAATTACTTTTCTGTAGAATTTGTCTTATGGCAATCAGATTTAATATGGCAGACAGGCAATCCACCTCTTAAGTAAATGGTTGCTGTAATCAATGAACTTATCAAACAATGTTTTATGTAGGCCTGCTACTTTTTAGGAGGTACAACAACTACTGTAAACAGATAAATATTTGTCATACTATGGGATTTATTTTTCTGTTTTCAAAAAACCCTCCTCATTTCTTGGTCTAATTTAGCTGATTATACAACATATTTACATGAACTTATGTAATAAAATATACATTAAATATAAATACATGTTTACTTTCTCATTATACTATAGTACTACCTATAGCAAAAAAATCGATGTTGAGATTTTTGTGGAAATATCCGTTTTGGGACCCCCTGAGTCCAAAAAAGGGTTTTTTTTTTCAAATGTCTGTCCATATGTATACAAACCTAGAGAGAAAACTATTCTATTAATTTCGAACAAATTTGCACCAAACATGTCAATTAGGCCTGTATAGATGCACGAAAAAAGATTTTGAAAAACAATCCTCTTTTTGGTTAAAAACCCCCAAAGAATTAGTTATTATTTTTTAATAAAAAAACGCCTTTAACGATTTTGATAAAATTTTCCATGCAAAAATTCTCGTTTAGCTAATAATAATATTATTTATTAGTTACTCTGCTACTTTAATGTATCCCCTCTCCTACTTTAATACAATTATGAAGTCACAGTGAATCTGTTTAATAACTTAAATATGTTTGTGAGAAAGTATGTGCCAGTTTCTGGTAGCGTTTATTTGATTTTGAGGTCGAGTCAATATGAAAATAAAAACTAGGTAGAAATTTACCAAACGACCAAATTGTAATAACGGCCACATCAGTAGCTACCTACTTATTTCGAAATCTAGCTAAAACATTCATGATGATATGTTTTCAATCCGATTTTTTCTCCAACGTTAATAAAAACAATTCACCAAAGTACCGTAGTTGTTTTAGATATTTAACCAGTTGTTCACTGTTTTTAATAGGAGCAAGGTGTGAAGTTGCCTCTTAGTAAATAATATTTAGTCCAACAAAAATCAACAACTACACAAAATACTATTTTTGAAAAAGAATAATTTAAATTAATGTGTTTTTAGTTTGGATTTAACCAATATTAATAGGCTACATTTTAAGTTAGGTAACAATGAAATAATATGAAAAGAGTTGAATTATTTTGTACAGATTTCAAAGTCCTAAAAATTATAACTATTCAGATTTATAACAATCCTGTCACAAATTTACATTTAAAAAAATCGTTTCATATTTTGAATATGGAAGTAAAGTACCGGTATGGTAAATATAAATTTGTAAAATATTTTAAATAAAGAATTTAAAACAATTATTATAATAAACGGTACCACATACTTTCTCACAAACATATTTAAATTATTAAACAGATTCACTGTGACTTCATAATTCTAGGTGGGGTAGGAGAGCTGATTTATTAACAGAGGAGAGGTGAATAGGAGATTAACAGCTAATAAATATTATTATTATTATCTAGAGAGAAAACTATTCGATCGATTTCGAACAAATTTGCACCAAACACGTCAATTAGGCCTGTATAGATGAACGAAAAAAGGTTTTGAATTTTTTTAAAAACAACCTCCTTTATGGCCAAAAAACCCCCAAAAATCTGTTATTATTATTAGCTAAACAAGAATTTTTAGAAAGATAGGTACGGTTTTTTGCATATGGTAGGGTTCATTAAAGGCTAAAATAAGCCAAATTTTATCAAAATTGTTAGAGCCGTTCTTTTATAAAAAAATAATAACTTATTTTTTGGGGAGTTTTTTTTGCCAAAAAGGGGGTTGTTTTTCAAACCCGTTTTTCGTGTATCTATACAGGCCTACTTGACATGTCTGGTGCAAATTTGTTTGAAATCGATCGAATAGTTTTCGCTCTAGCTTTGTATACAGACAGACATGTTGTAAATCCCACTTTTTTGGAATCAGGGGATCCCAAAACGAATATTTCCACAAAATCTCAACATCGATTTTGTTTGCAATAACTATACTTTCTCTATGCTATAGTATAGTGAGAAAGTAAAAATATAATACAAATATTTTTTATTAATTTGAAGTTTTTCTACACTTTACATTTCGCTATTACAGTATAAAAAATACTGAGTAGGCTATATATACAAATAAATAATCATGTGTTGTTTACGCTTGCCTAATAAGCACAACATAAATCTGATTTCTTCATTCACTGGCTGTGGCTATATTAGCTTGTCGTCTGCTATTACTCGCCAGCTGACATTGTTGCTTTATTTATGGTTGTTCATACTTTAGAAAGGATTGAATGAAAGTGAATAGAATATAAGATGAATAAGTTGTTGTGCATCACTTATCTCTAGAGATAAGTATTATAAACATTAAGTGTAACTTTTTGTAAAGTTAGTTGTTGCTTTGACTTTCTTTTGACAACTGGTAAGTTGGTGCGGTTTGGTTCAACTTTACACTAACATAAAGCATAAAGTCATAAACAGCTGTAGCTTGGGCGGGCAGTCAAACGCATCTTATTTTGGAAATCCTTTTATTTAGCTGACAAATGGCATTAAAAGCGAGCAGCATTTTGGTTGAACAAAAACCACTTGTTCAACCGACTTTGGAGGCATTAGCAAAAGGTAAGATAATGAAGTTTTAAACTACAATCTATTATATATGTATATTTATCCATCAAATACTGTGAATACTACAACTTATAACTAAATTTACATGATGCCTCCACAACATATTGTGGCAGAGGCGCTAGTCTATAAGCAAAAAACAACTTGCGATTAATGTAAATTCAATATTTATTTAGAATTCCATTATATTGTTACACTTTTTCCAAACTTACTGTAACTTAGGCCTACATTTAATTTAAACACTCCAAACACAAATTAAATAGTAATATATACCTAAAAGAAGAGAAAACACTTCGAAATATACAAGCACTGTGCATACTGTAGTACATTTCGTTGTGATCTTTAAGTGTATTAAGTTTCAACTCTAAATTGACAATGTAAAAGGTCTAAACAATCTCTAAATTATTTTCATGGATCTAACATATGGTTGTGCCTTAATTTTCCAAAAATATTTCATACACTATATTTCAAAGCTCCAATCAGTCAGTTATTTCTTTATCAATTGCACTGCTGTTTTTATTTTTAGCAACAATTAAGGTCTATATATTTTTGGTGTAACCTACTTTATCTTAGTTGATTTTATAAATTTGATTTTCGGTTATTAGACCACCTATGACAGGTTAGGTTGGAAGTAAACTAGCTAGAATAAACCCCAGGAACAATATTTTAATGAAACGAAGGAAAGCACATTACATCAATAATCAATTATTGATGATGTTAGTTTTCGCCCATCTTGCAACTGCATGAACATTGAGTATAAGAAATGTGCGAGTGAATATAGTAGTGCCAAACGTAAGAACAGTACGTAGTAGAGTGAAGCAAGGTTAGTTTTTGTATATTCAATTTAGTACAATTTTGAAATTGAAAATTGTTGAATTTATGTTAATATTAAATTAATTTTTCTAGTATTCAGGTCTGTAATTATATAATAAAATAAAATAGGCCTACCTTTTATTCCATTCATCAGTGACATATTTTTTTCTTCTTTGGCGCGTTTCGGGATATTTACTTCATGATCAGAAAATCTCTCGATGATTAGAGGTCGTCAAAACTTTAAGTAAAAAGACACCATAAACACATAAAATTACAATAGATTTAAAAAAAATAGTAGGTTATGTGGCTATTGGATATCAAGCCTTACCGACTCAGTCGACGTCCAGTAGCCAGAAGGTGTGAACCTACTGTGTTTTTTAAATCTGTTGTTTTATGTGTGTTTGTGTTTTTTTACTTAATGTTTTGAGACCTCCAATCAACAAGCAATTTTCTGATGATGGGGTAAATTTCCTAAAAGCATCATCAAAGAAGAAAAAAGAGGTCATTAATAGAAAAATAAAAAGTACCGTACTTTATTATGTTAATATTGATTATAAACTTATAAATTTGACAATGCTGCAATAACGAGTTCTATAAAACAAGATAACCTAATGGAAATATAAATAGGTACTCAATTTAACATTCATTTTTCAGTGTATGTATGGAGCCATATTGCAAATTGTATCTGGTATTTATGTGTTTTATTAATTTTTTGTTTAACTTTGTGCTAGTTTTAAGAGGGAAGCAGCATGGGTCGAACCTGTTACTCGTATTCGATTTACTTGTTAGGATCATTACTTGAAAAATCATGTTTATTGTTAAAAATGAAATAATAAGTGATTAAGATTGTTTCTTGAACATTATGTTTTGTAAAAATCTATAATTTCATCATCATTGATGCCTTCGGTTGGGGCTCCATTCATACCCAGAGCACATGCCACAGTCACTGGAGCAGGCAATTCCTGATTTGCGGCAACCCACACCCAGACTAACAATATTGCTGATTTATCATATATGAGGCCAGGATTTGCTGTGACGAACTTAGCGATTTCCACTCTGCTCTTTCCATATATCGCCGAGGTGGTGTCACATCCGGAGAAGCTTTAGAGAAGGATTATCTTCTTGGCGAATGGAAGATGTTGAATTTGTTGCAATGAAAACAATTTGGTATCCACCTTTCCAAGACTTAGCTTAATGAAGTACATGTTGAAAGACAGTGGTGCCAATCCAATGAGGAGAACTATCAAGTCCACATCCTCCCCAACTATTGCTACAGTTGGATGTACAGCAGCTTTATCCAACCCGCACCTCACAGATGCCATCAGCATCACCTGTAGTAACAGTTGTTTCAATCCCTGTTGCTGGAACTTTTTCGGTGGATCAGTCTTGTTTTGTTCCTTTCATTAGCAAGAAAATGCTCCTGTCAAACTGTGATGGTCGTGCTTTCATTAAAGTTGATGTTAACCAAAGTTTTTGTGAACTCTCTTTGCTTCTGCTCTGTTCGTTTTATGCTGTTGACATCACTGTAACCATCAGAAACCACCATACTGTTTCTGTACAAAGGCAATCTACTGATGACAAATGGAAGAAATGAAGGAGACTCTTTCCACTTCATGCTGTGTAAAAGGAAACCGCATTGGTGGTTTGGGTGAGGAGTGTATTTGTCGCCGCAACCAGAATATGCTCCCGGTCCCGTTCTCTTTGCTGCCGCGGGTCGCCTAGCATGGCCGTAACCTAAGTGGAGGCTTTATTGTAGACCATGTGATTAACTTGTGATTAAATTAAGTAGCGCTGAGATAAAAGTATAATAGAATAATGATTTGACTTAACTAAATAAAAGTATGGAGGCTACATATACATTCAATTTGTGAAATTTATTAAACTGGCTAGGAACTAAATAATAAATAAGTAATCTTTGGAAAAGATTTTAAAATAATATTTTAAGGTATTATTACATGAACACATTAGTAGCCTATTACTGAAGCAATCATTTTTCTGGAGAAGGATACAATGTGTTTAATCCAATAAAATTATAATAATTGATGATTTTGAAAATTGGTTAAGTTTTACTAGGCCTGTCAATAAAATGTTGTTATTTATCATGATGGATACTTGGGTTTCAAATTACATATACCAGGATGTAACTAGACAATCTTCTTTATTTTATGATGTATTTAGTTAACTATTTTTTTTAATAGTTTGATAACAAACTGTGGTAATTGGATTTTACAACACAGTAATCTATGTTGGGTGAAGGAAGTAAACAAACTTAAAGTCAGAATTCAAATAAATTTACAGTGTTTTTGTATTTATAAGATTATATTTTATTACTTTTGAATGTTTTTTTCAGCACTAAATAAAGGCTTGACTAAGAATTTTGAGTATGTTAATGCAGAAGTAGTGGATTGTCCTGATCTGACTAAGGACCCATTTAACTTGGCCGCAGAAGGTTTGTTTTTTTTTTACATAAGTTGCTTACTTTATGAATTTGTATAAGGATCTATTATTAATATAATCTTTAAAACTGTATGGTATGGTAACTAGCTATTTACTCTGCCTTTTTTTAAATATCAGTTGCTTCATAAATTGTAATTTTTGGTAAATTTAAAATATGCTCAGTTGGTTTTAGTAAAACCGTAAGACTTAATTTATATAGCAATTAAAGATTATTGTTATTACTATTATTAAATTTTAATTCAATTTATTTCAGGATTGGGTGGCACAGAGAGGATAGTAGAAATTGGAGGAGTGCCCTATTTGATGCCTTTAGTTAAACGGAACAAAATTTATGAGATGAAGGATATAAATAATCTGGTTGGGGTTGAACCTGCATTTATAATAGGAGCTGGAGCTGGACCACATGTCTATGTCGGTAAAAATTCAGAGGTAAGATCATTATTTAATTTATGTTATATCACATGGTTCATTTCTCACAAAAAAACTCATTAGTTCTTTTCTGACCATCATATTCTTTTTAATACGAGGGTGGATCAAATATAAACCATACTTTTACTTAAAGAGACTTGCAGAATGGGATGTTGAAGGTCAATGTGTTATGAATGAGGCAACACTCTTGGTGGGCTGTTTCCATTGGCCGTTGCACAACAGATTATAACAAAGTAAGACATTAAACTGTTGGAAATTTTAACTCGATTGAAGGTGCACTTTTGGAGATAGTTCATTTTCTCGAACCCAAGGAGGAACAATTTCAAGGGTGAAGAAGAAAGTTATGATCAATGCCTAAGGTAAAACCTCAGTGATAACAATATCCATGCAGTTTGTGACCTTATCAAAGTTTATAGCATATGGTGTTATTGTTGATGAAGTTGTATCAGACAATAGGTATTAGACACGGGAATTCTCATACCATTACCCCACAGAGCGACTCGGTTTCAAAGAACTTGGGCTTCTTGTGCGATAGGTCCCGAAGTTATTGATTAAAATTCAAAAAAGATTAGTTTTCAAATCTTGAACACCTGCTCTGTAACCCAGACTTATCATCCTGTGATTATTTTTTACTTATGCCCTTGAAAGAAGTGGTTGGAGAGGAACAACCTGAGAACAATCAAGAAGTGGAGGATCACAGGCGCAATTGGTTTACGACTCAACTTCAAAGTTAATTTTAAGAATTGATCTACTAGCTTCCAAATTGTGTAGAAGATGCAGAAAACGATGTTAGTTACAGATCCTGGTGTGAATGCTGACACTTGGACTATGGACTACTAACCATACTAAAAACATCAGTATTCCCGGCGCGGGTAGATAAACCAGTTCCATGTTCCAATTTTATGCGATTATCTCTAGAAAAACGAACATAAATAATGTCATTAAATTTAAAATTACTTTTGTAACCCTTTCAAGGGTGAGGTGACACCACCAGTTCATCGAAATAATGAATCCCATTAGAAAGCGGCGTGGGAAAATGTTTTTTGTCTCCACTTACGCCCTTTCCCCACACCCCTCGCCCATCACGCCCGGGCAAGGTCAAGTGCCAGCATTCATGCCGATATCTGTAAAAGTATTGCTTGTATTTTCTATAATCAATAGGTACCGGTAATGATCTCAATATGATATACATGTCAGACTGTGCAATGAATATAAAAACGTCTTTTATTTGACTCACCCTCGTATTAAAGTCTGAAACTTATTGGTTTTAAAATAGTCATATGACATTGTTATTCATACCACATAGGCCTACAATTAATTAATTGTTTATGTTTCATTGCAACACAATTGTAATATTATAATCAGGCATAATAAATCTAGAAATAATTGTAATATGATATTGGATAACTAAACAATTTGAATCTACAGCTTATAAGTTTATTTGTTTTTTTCTACATTCTTAATCATTTCGTTCTACTTAGTATGATTTGTTTCCAGTTGGTAGCTAATGTGGTAATAAGTCAAGGCGAAGTAAAAAACTTATCTAGAATTGCAAAACTGAAAGATGAAACTGTGAATGATGACTTTGAAGTAGAAATTCTTCCGGAAACTGAGACAAGATGTGCACTATTGGCAAATTTGTACGTAAGCGAAGGAAAGCCAGGCAAAGTAAGCAATATTTAAGTGAACTAATATAGGAAATAATTTACCATATATTATAAACAAATAAAAATTAATTATTTGATTTACTTGTTGTTGCTTCTACTTTACTGTACATGTAATGAGATAATTCTTTTATAACTTATGATTTTGGTTTGGATTAACCCACCGTCAATAAATGGAGTTGGACCTAAAAGAGTTTGTATTATGAATAATTACTATTATAATGATTGTAATCCCAATATGTTTTATAAAAGGAATCAGGGCACAAGATATTTATGAACTACGTACATCCAAATACCAATTTAAATTTGTTTAGGTTTTTCACCTCCAAGTATAAAACAAATAAAAATTTCTTTAATCGTTGTTGTTATTTTAAAAGAGGATTTCTCCTAATCCATCATAGAAATTCAATTTTTAAAGAACCTTTGCAGATTAGTTTGGTTTTAAACCAGTAAATTTTTTTCTAAAAATATATTTTGTTTAATAACTAACTTAGTTTATTCCTTCAAAATATTAGTAACGAATGGTTCTTACTTTTATAATTTGTGTGTTTACTAGTCTATAATAAAGTAAAGAAAAAACTCAGTATAGCTAAGGTTATCTTATAGGCTTACACTTATCACTACAATTTAGATTGCTCATAAGTGGTTTGTTTGTTTAGTTAGATAATTGCCTGTGTTAACAGAAACTGTTTAACAACTTTTGTTCACTTCATTATTTTAACCATTCATAATAATTGTCAGAGTACCATTAAAACAACTTGCATGTTAATACAGCTTCCAAAATTACTTTCTATAAGGTGATATCTTGTTTACAGATTTGACTGCTTATAAAATTACTTTTCATCAGAAAATATCTTGTTTTTAACTTCCCGCTACCAATAAAGGGAAGTTATTGATTTCGGTCCGATTTTCGAAAGTCGAGTTTTCATTAAATCTCCACGTTTTGAGGTCCCAGGAAGCCATTCTGACTATTCCCGCCGAGGTGTCCGACCGTGTGTGTGTGTGTGTGTGTGTGTGTGTGTGTGGATGTATGTGTGTAAATAAATTTTTGTCGTACAGTTTCTCAAAAACGAATCAACCGATTGAATTCTACGACATGTCATTCGAAAGGGTGTATCAAAACTTAGATCTGATTAGATTTGAGAGTAAATCCATCGAGCCAATCCGAAGAAATTTAAAAAAATAACCTAAATTTTTTTTGGAATTTTTATGTTTTTTAAAAATAACTTTAAAGCGTGCGAAAAAATCATAATAAAACCATGTATACATTTTTTGTGCTTAAAAAACTGCGTCGACTGCTTTTTTGAAAATGAAAATCGGACGACGCATTCAAAAGTTATCGTTGTTTAAAAATTCACAAATTTTCGTTTTTTGGTATTTTTTGGTATTTTTTTAACATATCTTCCAGATTTCTCAACCAATCAATATAAACCTGTACATTTTCTTTTTGTGCTTTAAAAACTGCGTAGAATGCTTTTTTAAAAATGAAAATCGAACGACGCATTCAAAAGTTATCGTTGTTTAAAAATTCACAAATTTTCGTTTTTTGGTATTTTAACAAAAAAACTCATTTTAAGCGTTTAAAATTCAAACTAAGCGGGAAGTTCTAGGGTTGGCCTGCACGGTCAACCAATTTCCAGATTTTTTATTAAAGATCAGACATATTATACAGTTTGCCTCTAAAATTACAGTTTATGTTAGAAAATCTAATATTAAAAAAACAACTTAAATATTATTCATTGTGATTGGCTTCTATCAAAAGATATCTTCTTTATGATAAAAGATCGGACATTTAAAAAAATGTAAATGTTATTCAGTATACCTCTAAGTTTTTTCTTTTTAATGACCCAATTAAATTTTAAAATTCTTACAAAAACTGATTATCTTATCTTATTAAACTAGCAATTCTTGTATATTTGTTTACAAATTCATTTCGGGGATCTCACTAACGGCTCTAACGATTTTGATGAAAATTTGCGTGTAGGGGTTTTTTGACATCAGGGTTCGAATGCGCTAGGTCTTATGTCTGCAAAAAAGCGCATAAACTCGGAAAAATGCGCCTAAAATTTAAACTCTGAACTTCTTTTATGTACCACCTTTGAAGTCACTAAGTATAGGCAAATAGATAAATTATAGATACAATAAAGATGTTTTACAAACAGATGTTAATCTGTTACTTTTAGCTCCAGATGTTTGTATACTATTTAACAAACATAAATCATTAAAAATGAATCAGGTGGAATAATTTTCAACTTATTTCTTTATTAAAACACCAAACGTAACTAAAACATTATTTTTGAGCTGTTATTAACCGTTCTGAAAACCTTTTCACCACTTTCTGCATTATTTGCATTTCTATAAAGGTAATATAAATTATCTAATGATTATAATTTTTATTTGTTATTTTATTTCTAAAATACATAAACAATATCAAATATGGCCTATTCGTTGGATAGGTTACATAACCTACATGTACCTATAGAGGTTTTTGGACGTCAGGATTCGAATGCGCTAGGTTTTATATGTGAAAAAAATTCTAATAAAATGTTACAACTAATTACATTTACGTATTTTTATTATTTTATTTAAATAAACAGTTCATATGTACGTAAGATCGAAAAATATTCATATCTATTCAGTATGTGATTCGTATTTACATATATTTTCCTAAAAAAAAAAAAAAACTCGGTCGCCCAGGTACTTTGCAATTATAGAAGGAAGAATTTGTTTTTATCACAAGGATAAGGTTGCTGAAAAAATGTACTGTTTTTGTTTAAAAAAGTGTTTCAGAAAATGCAAATAAAGTTTAACTGCTCTGTATATATGACATTTCACATATGTTTTAATAATAGTCTGCTCCACTTACTGAGAATTCTCTTCTGATACAACTCTTTTTTTTCAAGCAGTGCATTTTGACTACATTTTTTATCAATTCCTTAAGGACTTTTTTAACCTTGTCGTGGTGTCATTTCGTCGAATCATATAAGCAATATTTTTTTATAATTCAATCTTTAAGTCTCATATATAATAAAATTCTTATTAGTGAAAAATTATTTAACTTTTAATAAGCACTCCTAGATAGTGCTGTTATACTAGTTCTCAGTAGCATACTACAAATAATTAGGTATTAGCCGTGGCACATCCATCCATTATAGCCCAGTCAATAAAGGCAAAAAATTGCCATTTTTCGCAACTAATTAGGGGAAGCTGAATTTTTTATATGTGATAGACCTTTATGAGAAATGCATTTTCTCAAAAGTCCCCGCCTCTCCCCCTTGTGCTTCCCCCTCCACCTCCCCTTGAAGCGTACAAATGCACAGTTTCACTAGATTGCTTACAAGTTCGTTAATACTCATCATAGCGAATTAATTTGTTGTATATTTGTTCCTTAATACATACTAAACATATTTTGTTCATATAAATTTGTCGTTAAAGTTAACATTAAGGGAGCTATTAAACAACAAACACCAAACAAATGGTTTCTCAAAGCATATAAATTTACTTTATTAACTATATTTTTTTAATTATTTAAAATACTCAAAAATAGTTCAAATAAAACTTGTACCGTTCATGTATCGTTAGCTTTAATATGATGTGAATAATTACTTCTTGTTTAAATGTATTCCTTGCTCTTGGGACGTCGTCAAAGATAGCGCTTGCACACCGCTCCAGTGGTCCGATGCAGGTTTTATAACCACGTAAAGTAAAATTAAGTATTAAGTAAATAAAATAAAAATAACAGTCCTTCAAAACTAAAACAAAAGAACAATTTTTAATTTCTAAAATCTTCGTATTTATCTCTCTTTTATGGCACTAAAATTTACTATGATTGGCTTACTATAATGCTAACGATTAGTAATAAAAGCATTCCCTTAACATTAATAATATCAATAGAAAATTTAAACTCTTTATACTAAACTGACTAACTTTTATTTATACTCTCTTAAGCAAAAATAATTAAGTTAACAAAATACAATAAAAAGATAGTAATATAATCTATTTTTCTTATTTTAATATTGCCATAAAACATTATTATAAACTTTTACAATATTTAACTCCAAAACAATAGACATGATACAAAAACAAATTTATTAAAATATCAACTTAGGTTACGGTTAAAGTAGTTTTGATGGTAATTTCAATTTATCAATATTTAATTCAAGAAATTGCTGCTAGGTTACAACATGCTACTGAATTAAAACAACTTATAAACAAAACAATTTAAAGATTATTTTGTCAATTCTAAACTTGATATAGACTCGTTGATAAGAAGTGAAATAGTTAAAAAGGCAATCCAAGTTACAGTCGAGTTTCGCCACTGTGACTAAATAGCCTTGATTAACACATGGCTAATAGTTTATGCCCAAGCGACACTCATGCTTAGGCTTCAATGAGTTAAGTAAATGTTGTTGCAGGAAGTATTTTAGAGATAGTAAAAGTAATATATAACTAAAGTACTTAATATTTGTTACCAAAGGTACTAAAAATCCACTGTAAGAAGAGAACAGGGAAAGATGACTTTGTAACAGCAGTCAAGCAAGCTTTGTTAGAGGAGTTCAGAAAGCAACCTATTGGTAACTATATAATTATTATTTATTATTGGTTATAATCTGAGGTACTGATTTTTACTTTAAACCTAAAGATTTCGTATAGTGCAGCTATTCCCCGTCAGTGATATACAAGTTTTCGGAAGATATAGTAACGAATTCGGCCAAACATATCTGCAATTCTCCCGTGAATACCTTTTACAGGAGAACTCGCCACATTTTCATTGGAGCTTCTCCAAAATCTTCCCGGTCAATATACTGCGGATGTTCGGCAACATGGACATGTTCGCCAGCCAAGAACACGACGACATCGGCCGGCATCTTCTAAAAATCTGTGCTCACTTTCCTCGGCAGTTGGCACCTTTTCTCCCAAGAAAGTCACACTCACTTTCCGTGCGAAATTTCCCACAAAATGGGAAGCTAAGTATTAAGATCCATCTGTAAACGTTTAAATGAAGAATCCATTGTAACTGAAGAAATAGTCAATATGTTATAAATTAACTCATGTATTTTAAGTTTTCCTTGATACAAATTTTATTGATGTAACTTATGTAAATTTGATGTCTTCGTTGTTATATACCATTAATATCTTACTCTCAAGACAAATTGAGATTTATAGGACTATTTTTAGAAAACATGTGAAATTTGAACCTTATATTTTTAAACGCAGCGTTAAAATTTTGATTCCCCACAAACTGTTTTAATATATATTTTTTACACTTGGGCCTTCTCCTTTCAAATGAAGGTTTGAAAATTATAAAAGAAAACCATTGCCAAAAAATTACTCCAACGTCTTTGCTCTATGACCTCCTGTACCCACTTACGGATTGATGAATTCTTTGTCAAAAAAATGTAGAAATGTTATGAAATAATTCGACCACGCAGCAGAACCGCTGACGTGAGTTGAGCAAATTTAAAAAATTAAGTTTATAGGCCTATGATTTAGGGTTTCAACTAACAATTTGGGAAATAGATCTATTCACGAGATGCTAAATAGCTGCAAAATGCTTCGCACGCCATTCCACATATTGGGATTATCTTCAATTCACAAAGCATTGCGTGCTTCACACGCCAACCTCCGTATTGGGCGTATCTTCAATACACAATGCATTGCGTGCTTCGCTCGCCAACCCCACGGTAGAATCCATCGGCTTTGAACCGGGTACTTCTATGGTATTTTATGTTTTGGTCGATTTTGGGGGAACCAAGCGAGCTATAAGGTCGTGTAAAAAAGCAAAATGTGCAGAATAACATACTACATTTATATTTGTAGAAAAACCTCAAAAACTAATTCATTCTCGTAGGAAAATCTCAAAAAATAGTTACGTCTGGTCAAAAAACGTACTTCTGATTGTTGAATTTTTTGGCTAACAAACTCGTCCAAGCGATATAGACAACCAACATGTTTACCAAATTTGAACCAAATTGGGCTTAATATGCGGCCGCTAGAGTGCGAACACATGTATATATTACAACGGACAAAACTCGTTGTAGGTCTTGAGTTTAAATTTGCAATTAATTTTGTAAGTTTGAATAATATGGACTTGCCGCGAGTTGAAGCCGAATGTAGGTCACGAGATCAGCATGTACACGCGGGCGGTCTGTTATCTGGTAGAATTAAACTTTTGGACCCTGCCTGTCTGAAAAGGAATGGGAACTTATAAAAATTACTTAAAAGATTCCTACGGGAAGCCAAAATCCAAGATTTGAATAAAAAATAGAAATCTTCGGGAAATGCATTACGCTAACCGCGGGTGTATTTACTGCAAGATTAGATATTAAAAAATCACAAAGTTACGTAAGATACGAGCTTTCAAAGAATGAGAAAATTTTCAAAATTCCTCTAAATTAAAAAAGAAAAGGTTTTTTAGGCTTTTCTTAAAAAGACCTAAAATAAAGGTGAAATAAGTTTTAGCGAAATTTTGTCATATAAAAAAGTTAATGGTAATTCATAAAGTTTAAAGGATAAAAAAGTAGATTAAAAATAAAGTTTTTTAAATTCTAACTAAAACAAGTTTTAGTATTGATAAATGTAATTTATAATGTAAAAGAAAAACTAGAAAATTTATGAAAGGAAAAAGGTGATAGAATTTGCACCTTTACAGTTAATCGAAAATTTAAACTCAAACTTTTAACAATCCAAAATAGTAAATGGTATGTAAATGAAGTAGTTATGTAAAGATAATCCAGTATTTGAAATATGTTTCGGGAGTAAAGTAAAACCCCAGTTTGTGAAAAATCGTTAAAGTCCCTAACCTCACAGCAAGACGACCCAAAGCAGAAATGAGATGAAAATCCGGCTAGTGAATGAAAACCAATGGACAAGAAAAGTGAGAAAAGAAAAACTGAAAGAAGTGGAAATTTAAGACTTTTCCGGGAAAAATCGCCGCGGAAAAACGCGCGCGGGTCGTGTACGCGAACCAAGAGTCGTACGAACGTCTTTCGAGTTCGTGTGGAAAGGTAACAACGAGCTGAGAAAAATGATGTCAGTTTCAGGAAAATCGGAAAAACCCTGGAGGAGTTACATAGAAAAAGAGTTTCCATAGCATAAAACGGCGGGAAGCGAGATAAGAACGCAAGACAGTAGAGGGGCGGTCCGAAGACGAGACGGATGGAAGGAGAACAGGGTTACCCAGCTTACGAAAATGGGCGTACTCAAAGAAACAATAGAAACTTAATTAAAACAAAGGCTAAATCAAGTTACAAAATTATGAAAAAATTAAAATAAAATTCAGGATGAAAAGTTACGTAGATTAGAAGTTTGAAATTGGCGAAAAAATGGATTTTAAAGCATTATGGAAATACAGTGGTAGAAAGCTTAAGTTGGCAATGAAATAGTGCCGAAAAACCTTATATAAACGATTGCTCGGGGAGACTCGAGATGCCTTATTATTTCTACGATGTAATTTAACGCATCGTGCATCCTTATTACTTTTACGAGGTAGATTGACGCATCGATGCAGATACTTGTTTTTTATAAAATACTTTAGCGTGCTAGAAGCTAAGTATTTTCGTCGTTAAACTTTAAAAATTTTATAACAAGTAAGAAGATACGTCATTGCGGTTTTCATCTGGGATGCAGCAATAGACACCGCCTTAACTCTACAAGAACTTCAGTGGCAACTTAGTATATACAAAGTTGGCCTAACTTGGGATTTTCTGGAGGAAAAACATAGCCTACAGGACAGCTGATACATGGAGTGAGTCGTATAGCTTCCAGACAGGACTCCAGGACACCACCAGGCGACCACTAGGACATGCAACTGTAGCTACGAGGGAATAGACGAACCGGGATTGCAGACACGGCATCACCACATCCATCTTAAAGAAGCCATCCATCATACATCCAGACAACCCTACAGGACTCCACCTTCATCCACAAGACAACTCTATCAGCACACAGAACATCTGTAGCTTATCATCACTATACAGCGTTCGCGGATTTCACCACAAACGTCGCGATGCCTGGACAAGTGTGAAAAGGTCGGTAAAAGCGTAAAATACGTTAGTCCCTATTAAATTGCCTGAAGTAAATTCAAGTAAATTTATTTTAAATACTGGGTTACTTAGGATGTTAGATTAAGAAATGTTTGGAATTAATTATAAAAGTAAATTCATTAAATCGTAAAGTCAAATTCAAATTTTCATTAAAGTATTAATTAAATTCAATTGAGAAATAAAATATTAAAATAAACTATAATAAATTAAGAGGTTAGTTCTGCCTTATAGTTTAAAAAGTTATTATTTTATTTGAGAAGAAAGTTATTAGTTGGTTTTATTTGAAAAATATTAAATACAAGAATTTTGTTTTATGTTTAAAATTAGAAAAAAAGAAATTATTAAAATTTTATTTTGTTTTATAAAAGGTTATTGTTTACAAAAACACCTAATATTCAAATATCCCAATAGTTTATGAATTTTAGATTAAGAATTGATAAAGTGGAATTTCATAAAATAATTGCAAGCACAAATAAGCAATTTACAAGGTTAGTTCCAGTGTACTCACTCTTCAGAGGTTTACAAAAAGTAAAATTATTAACTTGTGTTCTAACTGAGCTAAAATCAAAAATAAATTACTGGAAGTATAAAGTAAATTTTTTTGTCAGAATAGTCAGCGAACTGAATATTCGACACATAGTTATTTCACCTAGGCCAAACAAAGTGAGATTGCCTATAAGACTTCCAGTAGGTGGAAATAACTTATTCTCCAACAAAATAACCATCGTAGAAAAAGAGATTCGTTGTAGAATTGGCGTCCCGAAACGTGGGACCCGAAATATTCTAAAACGAACCATTCAAAAAAAGGTTATTCGTTGTAGAATATATATATATACGATATAATTTTTAATGACATCCCAAAACGTGTTCTGGGGACTATGATCGGTGCTCATTTGCTACTCCCGACCTTGGGTCTTACCATAAGGGCCACTGCAATAGCTCATTTTTCCTATGGAAATTCGCTAAAAACAATGGAAGCACCTTTCAACATGGTGGAAATTGCGTGCAACAATTAAGAACTAATATCCTTGGAAAAAATTCAATCGCTGTATTAAAATAATATAAATAGTCCATAAAGTATGCTATTTCGGTACGTTATCTTATATTATGGGAGAAGCGAAGCCGAGCTTCATTCGTGTTTCGCATATTAACCTAGCTAGCTCAATAGATCAATTACCTACACACTAAACTTTAAATCTTATCACAATTATAAATGTCTTCACAATCAAAAGCTATTTAGATTATGAATTCCACGTAATTTGTCCATGTTAACGTTTTCATTTCGAGTTAGAAGGTTTAGGTAGGTGATGACCTTTCTCAATTAGAAGACAACAACTATACTGCTGCGAATCATGGAGCTGACTTTCCTAAGTACCCTTGAATTCCGCCTGATGCTTTTGTTAGGCTTGCGACTGGTAGAGTGCTTCTAGAACTTTAAGCGTTTAAACAAATGTTGAACTGGAGGTCTGCATTGCTTCAAATAGATAATGACAGTTTGCAAAGATGGTGCTCAAACTGTCTCGTGATCTCAACCTTGCCTCTATCTCCAGACAAAATGTACAGTTCAATTGCGTTATCTGTATGTATTTAGGTATATGTTATAGGAAAAGTAGATTGTTAGGGAGGGTTGACTCTGCCTAGGAAGATTAAACTCTTACTGAAAGTATCAGTAAAAGTTTATTGAAAATAAACAGATCAACTTTTCCTATGCCTGCTGTGGTTTAGTAAAATTTGATTCGGACATGTTTCTCTCCACATATAACTGCACGCGCATATCTTTGTTGTGATTATCCACTCCAGGCAGTCGCCATTTCTCGTCTATTTGTTGTAGTGCAATAATGATCAAGGATTCAGTTTAGGTTACGTTAAGTTAAACAATAGCTGATGAATAAATAAACCTATGGATAAAACAATAGCTGTGAGGACTGTTGCAACTTCACAATCGCTTATAAGCAGACAAGAATTTTTCAAATGCTCTTGTAACACTAAATACAAATCCATGTTGTGCATGGGTAAGAAGAAAGATGACCTCTGCAACTTAAAGTGTCGCAAATCTTTACCTTGCTGTAATAAATGATAAACATTTTTCATCTCTCTTTGTTTGATAAATTTTTGCTTTTTATTTGTTTTGATTAGGTAGTAGACCGAGTCCTTGCAAAAAGTAAACTTTTACTAACTCAAAGCAGTAGAGTATACTTTCCCTAGGTATAGTCAACTCTGACTAGTAAATGTTAATTAAAATTCATCACTTTTCGCTTTTAATCAACTTTTACTGAAAATACCAGTGAAAGCCGACTTTACCTGGGCAGAGTCAACTCTTACTGGAGAATCTACTTTTCCTGTAACATATACACACATATACTGGCTGTATGATGGAAAGGATTGGAACAGACAATATTTAGAAGACCCAAAATCATTCTCACCTAATTAATTTTTTTTTTTATTAGTTGAAAATGTTTAAAACAATTTAATATGTTCGGATATTGATACCGTATTGAAACAAGATTCAGTGATTTCTTCCGAAATATTACACTAGTTTAAGCTTCTCTGAGACATACTTTGAAGAGAATTGTGCTTTATAAATAGTCAGCAATATTGCTCAACTACTTCTTGTTGGCAAAAAATAACTGTTATTACACAAAGACAGTTATTGCTTTAACGTCAGTGAAATCTGTCCAATTTGTAAACCAGGAAATAACAACATAACTAACCTTATATTGGAATGTGAAGGTATATATAAATATTTAAACAATTACAGTTTACGGTTCATCAATTATATAATCTGGAGGCAGTTTTCAAGTCAAACCTGGAATAGTATAGTCTATGAACATTTATATTTTTTTTATTTACACCCTAAAATTGAGAATATCCATTTTGAGTATAATATAATAAAATAGTTTTTTTTAAAGTATCTTTAACCTGTTGGTTAGTGGGTTTTCCCTTTAGCTCCATACCCCAAATTAGTGATTTTTTTTATTTATTTCTTTTTTTTCTAATTTGTTTTTATATTGTCCCTATTATATAAAATTATGAATTAGGAGCTAAAAAAGTTAGGAATAATTATTTATAATCACATAATTTCAAATTTAGTCCCCAAAACTAGCTAACCTAACCTAACGGCCAAAACATGTACAAGTACCTTTTTTATAAACATATTTTACTCTAATACTGCATAAAATATTCACAAATATCATCAATGCTAAGGTTTTTACGATTAGCGATTATCTAAACAAAAGTATAAACAACACAAGCCAAACTCGTTTGCGAACTTAGGTTATGCAATGACTATGTTGGAAACAGCCAGGCAAGATTATAAATTGTCTTATAGGGAATGCTCGTGCACCCTATCAGAATCAACTAGAACTAAGATAGATGTTTTATATTGCAGCCAACAGATCACAGAATACATCTTATCCAAAAATAGCCAAGCCGCAAAGGTTGAGGCTTTCCTAACTAAATAAAAATATCAAAACGCATACGTTGCGTTGTTACTTTTATTGGCGCGTATAATGGCTACCGCAGCACATGCGGCATTACTAACCAAGAGGTTAAATAGCTAACCTGTGTTTAAATGTAGTAATATAATCTCATTTATATAACCAGTGGAGCACCGACGGAGGGGGACGATTGGGACATGCCCCCCCCCTCCCCAGAAGGTCTTTTTAGTAATGTGGATTTTATTTAAAACTAATCGATTGTTGAATTCGTAGTCGATATTCAATTTAAAATTACATTTATGATCAAATTCATGATGTGATCACGAAAAACTAATCGTTCTTTTCTAAGTAAATTTGATCCCTACTCTACGCAATCATGATTTTCTAACAGTGATGTTTGTGTCCCGGCGGGCTGGTTCATGAGTTGGCGGTATACTACGAGCGCTGATAGCGCCGCGTTGATAACGCTGAAAACCGGGCGTTAAATTCTCAAGTTATACGGGATGTTGGTAACGCTTCGACAACGCGGGTCCCGTGTTATACACCGCGTTTTTGAGGCGTTGTCAACGTCGCGTCCTTCACTTCCAAAATGGACACCATTCAGTCAGCCTGTCAAGGTGTATTACAAATAATGGAAACTTATAACATATGAGGAATTGTGTATAAGGAAGGCTAGACGGTGGGGTACACACCCATTGCTTTAAAATAGTGTATCACGCTTCGGCTATACTTACACCAGCCGAGTGGAGTCGAGCTTACCTGGTCCATCGCGGAAATCCGTAGTAGTGGCTAAATCTAACAGACCCACACCGTTTTGACATGTGTCGGAAGGATGCGCGCGCATTCCACCTCACCATCAGTTAGTCTAGATTTCCTGCTAGTGAATTGCAAAATAATTATGGAAGAACAGTGGAAAGAGACCGAACGTTCTTTCTGATTTTGACCTGTGTGTTTATCTACCTGACCCATGCTGAGCGGAGCAGAATCGACAAACTCCGGTATGCTCTCAGAGCATGAACAAAATTCGGCTCCGCTATTTAAATTTTTTACCACTGGAAAAATTCCGCTAAGCTCGACTCGTGTAAGTATAGCCGTAGCTTTAACAGGACAATTCACTTAATGTTTCAATTGTTTATTGCTACAATCCTTTGAAGTAACTTTATATATAGGTGGTTGCTGTTCGATAGCGTAAATAAATGTTTCCGTGTCAAACATTTTGCCACTTTGAAGTACACAATAATCATTTTGAGACCAACTACTAGTACCAGGAGAAAATCGATACTTTTGACTACTGTGTCCTCTCTGGTAGCTGTGCTGCTAGCAGTGGCGGCTGGTGAGTTATTAACTTGGTGGTTGCAATTATTTGGAAAGAATTTCCGGGAGGGGGGTATGGAATATGAACACAATTTAACACATTATTTTATATGATGAATTACACGTGGAATTATAAGTTTTTGTCTTAATTACAACATTTTTAACTTAAATCCATTAAAATGGTTTGGTTACCATTACGAACAAGTGAAAAATTTTTAGCTTTCAGTTAAGGGTACTAGCCTACAAATAGTAAAAATTAATAGTAAAATAGTAAATAAACTGAAAAAAAACTATTTAAATCATGCATGAATAACATAGAAATCAGGCACATAATATGTTTAAATATCACTAACCTCATTTAAGAAGAAAGTCCATCCGTCTGTTCTTCAGATGGGCAAATTTAATAGAATTTTAATTTGATAATAAACATAACATTAACATAATCGAATTTATGAACTCGCCTCATATCCTATTTAGGAACTTGGCCTATCCTTTTTGGTTCAAAAACTATTATTTGAATTGTATGGATGTTTGAAAATAGATTTGGGATAATTGGTTCAAACATTTTGGTAAAGGTTGTGGCCTATCTTTAAAACTATAATTAAATCACGAATGGCACGAATATTAATTATGAAAAGAATATTAACAGCTTTTGTTTGGCGTCTAATCAACACTACACTCTCTGTCTAGGCCCACTCAAATTGCTACAACTTATGAAGAATAATGTAAAAAGTTTTAAAAGCACTATTGTAATAGAATCCAGATTAAATACACACACACTAAAATATATTAACACAATCTAAAACAAATAAACAACAAACGCAGCTAGCCAAAATATGAGAACAAAACTAACAACACGTAACCTCAAAATGTCTTGCATTATTCACTAAACAAAACATGAAATATGAACATCAAAGCATTCTGGCTGGCAAACCCCTGGTGGCTGGTTGTAGAACTTTTATGCACCTGAAGGCTTTATGTGAGTTGCCATAGCAACACATTAGTTACAAATCCCCACCAGTTTCAATGCTAATAGCTGCATTAGGCTCTGGTTGCAGAAGCAGTGCGTTCCACGACGCTGCGCGCGAAGGTTGGGTTGACGTTCTTCGGCTTTTCAACGGTTTAGGGACATTCTTGGCCATAAATTTTAGATTGAAATGAGGTTGATATTGATAATGCACTGATATTTAAAGAAATATTAATGTGATTAATTTGTTGTTTTATTTCTTGGGGGTTGTGCAACCAAACAACCACACAAGGAGCCGCCACTGGCTACTAGTGCGCGTTGACAGCGGTCGTTATAACTTGGTTCGGCGTTGATAGCGCCTCATCGTTAACGCAGATTCGACCGCGTTGATAGGGCCCGTATAACATGGCCCATGGTAGTTAAATTTACCCAACTAACCTATGTAAAGGGTCTGCTCCAGTAAAAGAGAAAACCACCGGCGACTACAGCCGGTTCTAAACAGTGCAATTTCTTGTAGTTGAGCGCTTTGACATTGCCTCTTTTAAAACCATTTTACAAATCAATCTTTTGTAATTGAGTGCTGAAAAAAAACTTAATATTCTTTATAAAATTGTGGATCCGGCTTGCATTTCACTTTAAATTTTTTATTGTGTAAGGAAAAAAGTTGAAACTAGGTACTTAAAAAATGTAAATTACTTGACAAATGAACGGGTTTTAATAAAATTTGAAATACTAAACGAATGCGTATTGTGACTGTGGTTAAAATGTGAACTTGTAAACAATTTTATGATACAAAAAAAACTAAATAAATGGTTTGAAAAACATTGCTCTTAAGGAATAAAAATCCAAGATGGCCGCCACTACAGCAGACCCTTCAAAATTATTTCTTATAGTGCACCTCTATGACCTATGAGCAATATGTGTACCAAATTCCACGCTTCTAGGCCATATCGTTTTTGAGATATAAAACAAACTATATTTATGGTTTTAAGGGTTGTTTCAACCCTTAAATGTGAAATATTTTAAAATCCTTTCTTAGTACCAGGAACTGCCACATACTTTCTCACAAACATAATATTTAAATATTGTTTTAAATATTTAAAACATATTTAAACAGATTCACTGTGATTCATAATTGTATTACAGGGACACATTAAAGTAGGAGAGTAACTAATAAATATTATTATTATTAAAACTATTCGATCGATTTCAAACAAATTTGCACCAAACATGTCAATTAGGCCTGTATAGATGCACAAAAAAAGGTTTTGAAAATTTTTGAAAAAACCCCCTTTTTATCCAAAACCTCCCAAAAATCAGTTATTACTATTATTATTACTACCTAACCGAACATTTTTAGAAAGATGCTGTTTTTTTGCATACAGTAGGGTACATTAAGGGCTACAAATAAGCCAAATTTTATCAAAATCGTTAGAGCCGTTATTGAGAAATTTGGATTTTTCTCGTGTTTTGGACATTTTTGGGAGACAAAACTCCTTAAACATCCAAAATTTGAAAAAATGGAATACCTGGAGATATTCCAGAACTACACCTACATACCAAATTTCATCAAAATCGGACCGTTGGTATGGTCTCCAGCTCTGTACACATCCTAACAGACACACAGATAGACATTACCAAAAAAACATTTTTTGGGTACAGGGCGCTCCAAAACAAATAATTCCACTAAAAATATTTTTGGGTTCAGGGAGCACCAACACAGATAATTCCACTAAACAATTTTTTGGGATTCAGGGAGCACCAAAACAGAAAATTCCACTAAAAATTCAAATTCGAAAATTTGAACGAAAACAATACTTTCTCCATATACTACGTATAGGGGGGAGAAAGTAAAAAGGAATAATTGGAAATGAACTAAGGCAAATGTTAACAATTTTATTCAATGTGTTACTATCGTAAAATGGGCAATTTCTTACTTTTGTACTTGTAGGCTACTTTAAAGCAATAAAGTTATTATTATTTTCAGTTTAGGTAATTAAAAATCAAACTGATTGAAAATACAGAAAGTACATTGTTCTTAAAGTTTATAATTTTTTTAGCGGAGGACCTAAGTTAAGTACTGTCTAAGGATTGAAGACAAATTTACTGGTGAAACACTTTAATTTATTTTAAATTATCAAATTGAATAGCCCACGTTATGGAACTAAATTACAATACTATTAGATAACTGATGCAATTCAAAAACACAAAGCAAGTTTACAATTTTAACAACTTCTTTAATTGAAAATCGAAAAATTAAAATATATATATACAATTATTTACAAAATAAGTTAAATCAAAATCAAATGTTCGTTATAGTCTTTTTTATAACACTCTTAATATCTCGGGGGGTCAGTGCCGACTTTTCCCAATATTATTATTAAAACAGAATTAATGATTACAATAGTTATTACAGATAAATATTAGAATTGAACAAGAGGAAAGGGAAATAGTACAATGGGTTAAAATGTAAGTGTATGTAGGTGTATAAAAAAAGGGAAGTTGTATCGAAGTTAAATTTATAATGATGGTCCAAACAAATTCTTCTTATATAGATATTTTATAAAGTCTTTCCAAAATTTACAATATTTAAGTTTTCACTGATGGATGGTTTGAAATATAGATAGAGTTAATTCATGTGAGTAATTATAGGCCTATGGATAGATCTCACCCAGTTTATAACTTCTTCTTCTTATTGTGGTATTTTAAATGATTATTAAGGATTATTATACTTCACTTTAGATATGGCAAGTTATTTATGAAACGTTTACAAAGTTTTAACACTAAAATTCTTCAATTTAAATCGGCTATTGGAGAGCGTTGGTCATACGTCTTGCTTCTTAGGCGTCTCTTCAACAATTAAAATCCTGGGATCCAAACTGGCTTGCTTTGGGCCTTCAGGAAATGGGTACATAAGGCCTGGTGAATTTCGTATTTGCTGGGGTTTGGATTGTTGTACAAAAAAGTGTAATTTAAAATGTTGTGTATTTGTTTGATGTCGTTTTGACTAAATTTTGGAATAATTTTGTTTTACAACTAATATTGAATAATAAAATTAAAAAAGAAATTGATTAAATAAGAAAATTGCATGAAAATACCAAAAATAGCTCCTTGTACAAATTATTTTCTAACATCTACTATTTACAATTAAAACTATACATTTGGCTTTTTAAACTGGGATTATTTCCGCGCTGCAAGCGGTCACGTGACTGTGGGTGGGGCTTAATAAACATGTCCTACACCTATCTATCTTTAGCCGTTGTTTTGTCGACTTTCGGTGAATTGTTATGGCTTAACGGTATTTCCTATGAAATTTTACCAAAGACATTTTTGATGTAGAATCTTTCGTTCCATCTGACGGTGTTCTTCATTTTTTGATTTAAATTTTGGTTCTCTTAGGATTGATGATTCTATTTCTGATATGGCCTAGATTTTAGTATGCCGGTCTGGTTTCAAGTGGATTAAAAAAAGTGAATTTCGGTCGATTACTTGTTGATTGAATTAATCTTATAATTTGGATGGATTGGTTGGTTAATTTAGATGAATTTTGATATAGGAAAGATAGGGATACGAGGTCGAGAAATATTATTAATTACGTAAAATGTTATCGAAAGTCGGGTGTTTTAGAATCTTGTTAATTTGTTGCTTGCGATTCCGTCCGCTAGATGTCGTCGGTCGGATCGTTTCTGAATGATTTTTACTATCAGTCTTCTGTCTCTCTCGCACTCATGCGTGTTTAGTTGAAATACAGTAATGTATGATTCTTTTGACTTATTAATAATTTTATGGTATATTTTGAATTGTTACACTGGTGATTATTTATTAATTTAGCGGTGAGTATGGCTAGCTATTTTATTTGAAACATTGTTTTGTAAAAGCTGAAAATTTTTTAAAATAATTTAGCTCTAATCTAAACAATCCACAAGCCCAAAACACCAATCAGTGTTCCATACTATTACAGAAATATTTTGTATTTTTTTTTTAAATACAGAGGTTTTATTTAAACTTACACAACACGCTTAACTTTGACGGATCTCAATAACAGTCCTCAACTACTGTTAGTTTTATTATTATTACGTGATCGATATTGTCAGATTACTGGTAGAATTAACTTTTCTTTACAAATTTTAAATAAGCATTTCATCTGTATATTGTTTTATTTAATAGGTACAATGCTTTATCTCTAGTACAACTATTACTTTTCTCTATGAACAAATTATCTATCTGCCATAATTGCCTCCATGGCCACCTCCGTATCCTCCACCGTGATGCCCTCCTCCATATCCTCCACCTTGATGCCCTCCTCCATAGCCGCCTCCTCCGTAGCCGCCTCCTCCATATCCACCTCCACGCGCTTTACCTTGGCGCTCAGTTTCTAAGTGTTCAACTTGCTCGATGTTTTTAGCATGTCCAACTACTTCAACTTTGTCTGCGTGTAGAAATTGTTCATCTTTTTCCACGTGACCAGATTTTTCAGGCGGTCCTACGTATTCAACCTGTTCAACCTTTACTTCATGTCCACTCTGTTGAAATTGTCCTTCGGGAATAGCAAACACAGCAGTTAATACAAGGGCACCAAAAACCTGGAAAAATATGGGTAGCTCAAAACACAGTACAAAATATATATATTAAATATAATATTTCTACCAACGTGAAACTAATTGAATGAGAGATTTACAAGAAAAAGTATGTCTTCCTTCAGGCTATGAGTTTCAGAAAAAATTTTACTCAGCAAAATGCATGTGTTTTAAGTTGAAGGACTCAACAAACAAATTTTACATTGAATAATAATACAAACCTCGACTTCTATTCCGTCATGCGCAGACTTTAACAAAAATTATTTATCATTTTTCTGATAAAATACCACAAATTGATCTCATAGTGTCAAAATGTCAACTACAGGTTAATTCGGAAGCCTTAGTTACTTGCCTGACGATACACACATGTTGAGCATAATATAATATAATATAATTATTAACCCTCAAAGTGGCAGACTGCAGTCTCTCAGGCGCAAATGCAACACGCTCAAACCTTAGCGAGAATTTGCATAATCGATAATTTAATCCACTTAAAATCACCCAATCGTAAGAAAACGGGCTCCATTGGAAAGGAAATGAATTAAACTTTAATGTTTGTATTTACAACTTTTTCGTAAAACGTATATTTACATACGTAATCATCATTTTAAAATATGCATTTCGGACTACAGCTATTTCCGCACGTGATTCTGCATACAATTGTACTGTTATTTCCCACTTCTTCAACGGGCAACACCATCTACGGAAGTATTTCTATCGAGATTATAAAGCTACTATTGGATTCATCAAGATTTTATCTTTCTAATGGTGTCTTCCAATCAGATGTCACTATTTTACAGTATTAATTCAAAAGATTTCTGTAAACCCTTTCGATTGGACAGTTTTCAACCAATGAAACAGCCCATTTGTCAACCGATATTGGGAAGGCACTGCCTTATGTTTTGACAGATTTCTTTTCACCATTTTGTAGAGAATAGTTTGATCTTTTTAACGGATGGAAGTAAACTAGAAAAAACCAGTTTTTTGTTCGTCTAGACAGCAGTGGAATGTACATATCTGGTGTGAACGTCTGGCGCATCCCTTTCCCACGTTATTCAAATGACCAGTGCTATCTCTCCGGCGAAGTTTCATTAGATTGATGTCATTTTGTTATTCAAATAAAGATAACTCAAACACTTTTGTGAACTAAGGAAAGACAAGTATACCGTTCTTTTCTTTGATTTATCCTCTACACTTTGTTATAATAATATTTCTTTTTGGGCAAAGCATATATTAGTAAAATTAAGTTTTAATCTAGGCCCAGTTTTGTTAGTGTAGTGTATTTGGAACATAAAAAGTGTGTTTTTCAAAATAAGAAATTTGAAATTGATAAATGTTTTTATACTATTTAGAACTAAATTACAAAACTTTTTACGCTTACGAAAAAATACAAAAAAATGTTTACTACTTGTTATGTAGGCCTAAAGTTGAACTTTTTCCTTTCGTTACTGAACATTTTTTGTTTCTTGAGCTAATAACTTTTACAATTTCAAAAGAAAAAAATTTTTAGTGGCATATTTGAATTCTCTGAAGTTTCTTCTACAAAAACGCTATTGTACATTTTTGGATTGGGGTTCATTTACTATTTTTGGCGTATTTTTAAAAATATGCTTGCAAAGCGCTATAAACGGGCTTTTCAATTTTAGCTTTAACCATGCCAGTTCTAGTGTTAATAAAATACAATAACCACAGAGTAAACACAAAAATGTAAATTGTGTTCTTAGGACCACACGGGAGAAGAGTAAACTTTTTAACACAACTTACGAAATGAGGAAGCACAATTTCCATTTAGATGTATTACTAATTAAACTATGCATTGTGTTAACATCAACGGGTTAAGCCTAAAGCGTAGGACAATCTGTTACACTTATATACCCAACTCAAATATACTAAATAGCAATGTGATTGTGGCCTAACCGGTTAAGGCGCTAGTATATGGTGATGGACTCTTCTGGTTCGAATCTCGGCAAGACCAAAACTTTTTCAAGCTGATGGAATAGAGCGTTTCATAAAATGCATGAGAAAATGCGTGACGGTAAAATCTGATTCACTGCCAGCAAAGATAGCGCTGAGGTGCACGTATAGAAGTTTGCGTTTCAAAAACACAATAAGCTTATCTTAAACCAGTATGGGTCGTTAGAAAAAGCTTTTAAACTTGATCATTGATCATTAACATATTTATGATAGTAGTAATTTTAACTGAACTTTTAACGCTACTTAAGTCCAATTGTCCATAAGGTTGCAGTTTTCATTTTTAACGAACATTCTGATAATTTTGCCAGGCTAAGAAAATATATCAGTTTCTTAAACTCAACGAGTATTTAATAATTAAATCTACCATATTATATAAAGTAGCACATTGATGATATTTACTGACATTAAAAAAGTTTGATGTTTAAAAATCAGTAAATTTGATTAGAATCAGCAAAATCGAGATTTTTTTATAATTAATTTTACTATTACTGTCGGTTAGTCTACCTGTTATTCTAATCTCAATACTTTTTGGTTTTTATTATTCAAAGTTAAATACAGTAGTTGCGAAACAGAGTGGATGAGTGGTTAAAGCCTTCGTCATGTCTGGTACGGTTTGAATATCCAACACAGTTGCGTAGGTTCAACACTAGAGCTTGTACCTGCGCTATACACTACTCCTCCATCTTAATTAGTTTAAGAAACAAAATGAAGACTTTAAGCAAAAAATATTTTTAATTACTGTAGTTATTAATGAATTTCCATAGGAAAGATGACCTATTGAGCTTGTGGTAAGACCTAAGGTTGGGAGTAGTAAATGAGCACCGATCATGGTCTCCAAAACACGTTTTGGGGCGTCATTAGAAATTATAAATATAGTCAGATTTGGTCCAAATTTGGTACACAGGTTGGTTGTCTATGTTGCTCAGACGAGTTCGTTAGCCAAAAAAATCCAACAACCAGAAGCACATTTTTTGAATTTATGTATGCAATATATGTGTTCGAACCCTAACAGCCGTATTTTAAGTCCAATTTGGTACTGTCAGCGGTTCAGCTGCGTTGTCGAATTATTATTAAATATTATTCTATCTTGAATATTTACGTAAAGTTCATTAAAATACATTGTTAGGGTTTATGCAATCTCATGAGTTTTATAATTTATTTGACTTTTTCAAATCCATATTTCTCTTATTTATTTGTTTTCGTTATATCAATACAAATTTTGTTTATAGTAATATTACTTTAGTAACACAAATGCCCGAGTAGAGTTTTTGAATAGCCATAAGTTGTAATTGCCTTTGGTGGAATATCATTGTCAATATGCACAATATTATATTCACTAGGCCTACTCAGTAACGGAAAGAACATATATGAACTATAGTTTTATAAAAGACATATCAGTTTGAATACTTACCAACAACGATTTCATCATTTTGAAATCTGAAGACAGGTCAACCTCTGTTGTGTAGATACTAGAGATGGACGTCGTCAAGTGAGGAAAAGCAACTCTTAAGCCCTTATATATACTTAAACTCTAATGTCTACTTAATGGGGGAATGAGACCGGACCACAATCTGTGAAAGGTTCCCCTAATTAGGATAATCATTTAGTTCTTCTGCGTCTCTTTGTCATTAATGAAAAGATTTTTATGTTTCCTATTTAAAACTACTTCATCAAGTATTCGTGCGTTTTTCGTTTTTAACATGGATATTTTTACAGCTGGGGTCAGGAGAAAATTTCGTAGCAAGTTAGGCCGGTGCAATGGCTCATAAAAGACATTTACGGCAGTTTAAAGATCAAAAGGTTATTGTCATGAAGGTTCTCACCCACCTTCAACGGTAGATGTCTGACAAAATATAAGCAATTGTCTATTAGGCGGAAAAAATATAGATGATTGTTTACTATTCTAAAAAAATATAGGTAATTATTTATTACGTTCAAAAAATATAAAGGTGACTGTCTACTATATTAAAAAATAAATTCAGTTGTTTACTATAGTAAAAAGGTGTAGGCGATTGTTTGCTAAACTCATACTCGCCGTACCAATGACAGTAGCGCTCTCACTACTTAGCGGCTGCTGCGATAAGCTTGCCAGATTAAAATAAAACTATTCAGAATCTTGAACATGGGCGTTGTGCTTCTTTTATGTTCTGTATTCATTGGTTCAACTTCGCTAGTGTGATGTTTTTAACAAAATTTTCTTCAAATCCAATGGCATGCTGTACTTATGAAAGAAGCTTTTCAAAGATCGCTATGGTCAAATTAAAAATTTATTCAATGAAGCAAGACCGTCTTCAGTACCTCATACTTCCCACCGACATGCTTTCCGAGTAAATGAAGAAATAATTGAAGAATTTGAAAGATTTTTTCCTTTATCAAATAGAACGACTTCCTCTGATCGAATAAAAGATTTCTTACCTGATATAGTAAAATTAGTTTTTTTTTTACTCCTTGTGCTTGCTTTATTCACGATTGTTACTTTTCCACAGCGAGACTGCGTAATTTCACTATTTAAAAAAAACTAAAATAGAGATTTTTATTAATTTTTGTTTGAGTTTCCGGAGGTTATTTATTGTGAATGTAGTTTTTTGCGCCTTTTTGCATGTAGTTTCCCTGAATTTGAAATAACGCAACTTTATCTGGGGGCTCCATATTCAATACTGAAAAATTCAACATACAACTACAAACATACTGGGGGTTGCTTGGTGCAACTGAACTAAAACTACAATTCCCATAGAGAAACAAGTTTTTGTTTACCTTAAACAAATCTGGTTTATTGTAAGAAAACAAACGTTCACTTAGGGGAAATGGCGAATTGCTGAATCCATCAGTGCTCATTAGGCGTTAAAATGTGTCAAAATTTTGCCTAGAGTTTAACTTTTTTTATTTCATTGTAGACAATCTGAAATGGAGCAGGAATCTCTTGCAGATTGATGCACATGGTATCCCACTCTTACATTAATCAGTGGTGCTAAAACCATTGTAATCGTCTGTAGAATGTATCGGGTATAGCCTCAAGCTATCGTTGCATCTGTTAAGGGGCTTCTAGACGGGGATAGTTCTATCTGCTAGTAGAAGAGGAGAGTAGTACTCGCTAGTAACTCACCCTCTACTATCCCTGTCTCAACAGATACTCTCCTGTTGGAGCGGGGAGTAAGCACTAGCAGGAAGTGAAGTTGAACAGGTTCAACTTTTACTCCCCACTACCCGGGGAGTAGAGGTCATGTGGCCTACTCGCAGCTAGTACTCTCCCTGTCTAGACACGCACTCGCTGTACCTCGCCACTCACTGTTCCTCGCCACTCCCTACAGACACAGTTCGTTTCACAGGAACAGCTTTCCTCATCAGGGTGTCTGTTTTACTAATTTGAGGTTCCACTAATCTAAGCAGTTCGTTATATTTTCCAACGCTCATTCTCATCCGCCTTTTTGTACTCCAATTGATTCTCCTCTGCAAGCTCTCGGAAGAAAGTTTGAGAGGCTACCAATATGTCTCTTATCCCGACCCAATATTTTACCCATACTCTACTTTTGTTTACCAATTCTTGTAACTCTTGACTCAAGTAAACAGCCACTTCCCAAATTACTTCATCAAACTCAACATCGCCTAACATGGTTAGCACTTTACTCTCGCCGTGAGAGTAGTGTGGTGAGTACTCGCCTCGTCAACTATCCCCATCTATAAGCCCCTTTAATTAATGATCCGTGTTATGTACTAGCAGAAGTGGATAGCAACACTATAAAGTTTGCTGTCGTCTTAAGATATTTTACAAGAGTGCAAATATGAGTTTCTCATATTATAAAAGGCAAAGAGAAGCAAAATCACTCTTTACAAACACGAATTTACACTAAAAAGAACTACAGTATTAGTAAATAAA
>JAGFPH010007008.1:49376-69386 GCA_018207615.1 Philaenus spumarius | reverse complement strand
ACTATATTTATGCAATATGATCTATTGAATCTATTATTGTATAATAGTTTAATGTACCAATAATGTAAATTATTGAATAAACTACCACTAACAGTTATACAGATGTCTGAAAGCAGGCACAAAGCTGTTATTTCAACTTGCCTCAAGTGTATGACCTTTTACTCTTTGAATTACTATATTTATGCAATATGATCTATTGAATCTATTATTCTACATTAGTTTTTATGTTATATCTTAAATATCTCAAAAAGTATTCAACTTTATATTTTTAATTTTATATAACTGCTAGTAAGCCCCTGTGAAAAATCACAGGCAGATTAATTAGACACACATTGGAAATACATCATGAAAAAAATACTATTTAAAAAGAACACACTTTATCTAGGCCTATCTAACTATGCTGGTGGGGATTTTTAACTCGGTAAATGTGTACAACTATAAGTATTATAAAACTGTAGGACTATTTGTAAACATTTTTTATTTATATAGGCCCTACGTAATTATATTTTTCATAAATTATCATATAATTTTTTCTTTTTTATTTCATATTGATATATTAAATGATTTAGAAGTTAATAATATACTGTAATAGCGAAGAAATTAATATCAAATGAGTTTATATGTTATACGAAGATGTACGAATAGAATAGGTATCTCTTCTTTAAATTTGTATAAACGAATATATTGATGATAAAAGTTTGTATTTATATACAGTTTAAAACCTCAAAGCAAATCTTATTATGTATTATAGCCTACATTTGTTCCATAATTTGTATTAAACAAATTTGTTCATAATTTGTTGTTATTGTTATTTATTAACAATAAATTATATAATTGTTGAAGTTGTAAACATAACCATAAAGTATAATCTACATTGGGTTTTGTTTAATTATTATAGATGATGGGTGAAATCAGATGTTATATGTTACTCACGTACGAACAGATGTACACTCAATTTTATAGGAATTGATGTAATGTTTTAACTTTTGCCCAATACATTATTAAATGTTTATTTTCAACAAAGGACTTATTGAACCATATTGTATTTGTGTACTTGAATTTGTATTTATATAATTAACCCTTCTCATGCTACGGAAATTTGGTACCACTCACACTGTAAGGCTACATGCCCCCAAAAAATTAAGTTCTCAATAAGTCAACACTAATTTTTGTTTTTTGTTTTTTCTTATACCAAAAAATGAGACATGGGAATAAAAGAATAGTTTTTTTTTTTTTTAATCAAAGTTGGTTTATTTGGCAGCAAAATAAGTAAAAAAAACACTACAAAATTATAAAGCATCCAGCTCGTGAAACCCACACTACTTTATTACGTATTGTGTAGTTAGGTTATTATAAGATATTGTAAGAATTGAAATAAAAAAAAAAAAACACATAACCATGGTTTTGTTACATTATTTTTACAGCTCAGAGTGTAATATGGTACCCTTTGAAACAAGCATCGGGGTGTAGGTTGAGCCGCACGGTGCAGGTCTCGCAAAGGTAGATCGTTTCCTTTCTCATTCCTTGTTGGGCACAAACAAAACATCTACCAGCAGTGCCCTTTTCTCTCCTTGCCATAAAGTATTGTCTGCCAAAAAACAGTAAAACAACAAATGCAGTAGAGTTTCGCACGGAGTCTGCACGGAACTGACTTGCGAGTTAGATCGTCTACAGCGTTAGCGTCGCTCGAAACAGAGCATGAGTGGTGTAGCGTGCCAACTTAGGTGTTCCTCCCACAACAGTCGGAGTTGGAGTCGACCGCCATTATGTTTTTTAAACAAGGGATATGTTACCCAATAACTGCTGCACTCAAGTGGCAAAACAGAAACTATTTAGTCCTGACTCAATGTTTAAAAGTCTATGTTCGATGTTCCTCTATAAATGAGTATGTTGAGAGCCTGTTGCGTTTTAACTGCTTTAACTTGCTATCATGATGAATAACAACACTTTAAAATGGAAATGAGGTAATTGCAATTAAAACACAATTTAAAAAAAATAATTATAGCTTTTATTGTATTATTACGATTCATATATTGAAAGAACAACACAAATTATACTAAATATTTTACGGCTATGGGAGCGACATACTAAATAATAAATAAATATGTTTATTGTTGTTACCGGAATCAGATGTTTGCTCTAATATTTCCATTAACAGCTGATTTCAAACTTTGAAACAATTGTTTGTATTTCTAACTTTCAAATTATGTTTGATTAAAGTATAGACCTTTCTGGTTCTTTTAACCAAAATAATTTGATTTAGACATTTAACATTATTTACCATCTTAGCTTTGGGGTTATTATTAGTCATACACCTTTAGGATAATTACGTATATAGAAGGTTCTAAAGGGGTTGGCGTGCGGAGCACACAGGGGTCTTCCCTAGTAATATAATAAAAACTACAATTATAAAAAAAAGTGTTATTTATCACGACAGCAAGTTACAGCATTTATAACATAACAGGCTTTCTGACAATTTTTCTGAGAAACAATCATGGGAGACACTGTTTATCTGTCTTTACTTAACACTTTTAGTACTTGCATATTAGGGTCTTATTACAAATGACTAGCACTATGATATGTCTTCGTATGAATGACTAGAAAGGTGGCGCCCAATTTAAACGATGTAAGTTGCTTTGTAGTCGCTATTTTCCTAGGCTACTGGACTTGGACTTGTAGAAGGGTTCCTACCAACTACTCAGGTAAAACAAATTGGTCTAGACAACAACTAAACTCCCTCTTTTCCAATGTAAAAGCATGGGACAGCTGCGGTTAAAACCAAGCTCATCTATTGATTAGGTTACTTTGGTACATGATATAAAGGTTCCTTTAAGTTCATAGTGTTTGTTATTGTCCTATATTTTATGATAAAGTGGTTTTAGTGTTCCCAAATATGAAAAATAGAGACTATATTCAGGGGCGGATCTTGGCATGTGCGACCTGTGCCACCGCACAGGGCACCATCTGCACCGGGGCGTCATGGCGGTGGAAAAATGGTGGTACTTGTAATTGAAAAATAAGGAGAATAATAGAAAATTATTTTTTTGTCTAATATTCCATATATTATAACAACAAAAGTGCATGAGGCGGCAGGAAACTAAAAGTGTTGGGGGTGGGGGGCGCGGCGTATACTTCCGAAAATCCGAGCCGGCCAGTCTACAATCCCGCCGGAAGCGAAGCGACAACGAGTCTGTATTTAAAAATAGCTGCATAGTTTCTGCGAAGCTGAGTACAGGGCAGCGGAGTGGGGTACCACACACTCCGCTGTCCTGAGGGGTGGGGTGGGTATGGAGGAGTATTTCACCCCCACCGGGCCCCACCTGTCACAACACAATTCCATATAACCTCCTCAAATCAGCCATTAAACTTTTCAGTCACCACATTATCGGCATAATATATTGACTGATATGAGAAATAGACCCATTACTGTAAGTTCCAATAATTAACATGTCGACAAAAAAAAGCCTTCAAGTAATTTTTATAGAAAAAGAAAGGCTGATATTTAAAAACAAGACCAACAGCAGGCTAAAGCATTAAGCAAATTTTTCCGTGGTGCCTCTGGATCAGCTGATGCTGGAGCTGGACCCTCAGATGATGACGTTCTTGGATTACAATCTCAAAATTATGAACTTGGTTATTGCATGTAAAAGAGAATATCATTTTAGTACCTTTAATTATATACGCTGTTTAGCAAATTACAATACTAACTTTGTGCTAAAATTCGCCAAAAATATTAAATTAACCCCAATCTAAAAGTGTTCTGTACTTTTTTGTAGAGAAAGGTTAAAAGAATTCATATATGCAATTAAAAAATGTATTGATACAAAATTGTAAAAGTTATTAGCTCAAGAAACAAAAAATGTTCAGTAACGAAAGGAAAAAGTTCAACTTTAGGCAGGGCTTTACTCCAGTACCGGTAATTTTTTCCAGGGTAATTTTTCCAGTACCGGAACTCTTCCAAACTAAACAAAAATACTCCCCGGAAATTTTTTTAAATGTTCACTTTTAAAACCCCTATTTTACGTATATCTTTGGCGAGTTAAAGGGTGCAGATAATTTGCTTACTTTTTATAAGAAAAGTAGGCCTTCACACGTATATGTACTGTAACTATTTTTTAGTTACTGTACTTGTACATAGCACATAGCAAATTTTAAAGACACATATAATTTTAAGCAAAAACTTGGCAAAATGTCTCTTTTTTAGTTAATAACCTTTATCAGACATTTAAATCCTCGATAAAAGACTATAAACTTAAGCGATTTTTATGTATTATATCAAGAAATTACTTTTCTTACACAAAAACAATTAAACACAAGTAAGCTTTAGGCTATCACGAGAACAAAACACTCGCGCTAAATCACCGTGCGGCCAATGTACCTACGTTTAAATATGTTTCTCTTTCGGGGTGCCTTTCGACCTTGTATTTGTGACAGCGTTTGTTTGTGTACGTCCATTGTTTGTATGTATTCCGTGTTGTCGTCTCATTTGGGATATTTATTATGTAATTAATTAATCGTGAAATTAAATGAGTTATTCGAGACGTATTAATCACTAAATGTGGTCCAAATTATATCAAATTTGGTCTTATTTTGATTACAATAATCTCATTAATATACTGTATTATATAAACTTTTTCATGCCAAGCAAGTTTATTATATAAAAGTTAAGTATCGCTGGTTTTTAAACTTTTCGGCCGCCTCAACTTTGAATCATCTTGTCTGTAGTCGCGAGGCTGGCAAAAATATGTATGGTGCTTCCAAGTTGTCCCATTTCGATTCCGAGCTGAGTTAAAATGTGGGAAACTTTACTGTAGTTGGCTCGCATAGTCGCAACGCACTGTAGTGGGTATATCTTGAGGTTTTTCGATTAGCGGACGTAAAATTCTGAACTTAGTGTTGAATTAATGTGATTGAGGGAGTGGATGGTCCAGTGCAACGTTACAACAAAACGTACAAAAAAATTCGGCACCAGTAAACGTCTGACTTTAGGCCTACATAACAAGTAGTAAACATTTTTTGTAATTTGTTTCATAAGTGTAAAAAAGTTTTGTAATTTAGTTATAAATAGAACTGTATAAAAATATTTATCAATTTCAAATTTGGTATTTTGAAAATAACTGTTGTTATGTTCCTACTACAAGGCTCCTAACAAAACATGCCAAAGTTTGAAATGTAATTTCGGAATATATGCTTTGACCAAAAATGAAATATTATTATAACAAAATGTAGAGAATAAATCAAAGAATTGAACTGTCTAATTGTAAATTATCTTTTCATAAAAGTGTTAGACTAAGAATTATTTGAATTTCGAAAGTGAAGTAAATCGCACCCATGCTGTGAATACAGAAGCGGTCGCCTATTACTAGGGTTACCATAAGTTTGCCCAGACCAAATCCGGACACTAATATATAAGGGGCAATATAATACTATACTGGAGGCTTAAATGGCAAGAGAATCAATTAATGTTAATGAACCGCTTTGAAAATAGAAGCATGTTTAATGCTTACAATGAGTGAAAAATTAAAAATTTTAATATTTAAAATGCTGCAATGGTATCATATTTTCACAAAATAACTAATTATTCCAATTACTTAAAATTATTAATTCAATAAACCAGCAAAATAGATAGATGGAGGTCGATTATTCATTTGTTACTGGGTCTAGCCCCTTCCTCGGTTCTTTGATATTTTTCGGAAGACATAATTTCCGACCCTTTCCGGGAAATTCGATGCTGTGTTCAGGATTTAAGTTAGCGGCGTATATTTGCCGGTCAGTTTCTCTGCCCCCCCTCTGTCACAGGGGCGCGCCGGAACCATGCCTCGCACAGGGCGCCATTTACCCACGGTCCGCCCCTGACTATATTTTATGTACTTAGTTAATTTAGCTTGGTGTCGAAGAAATGGTCTTTTAAATGTCATTTTTAATTGCATCAATGTAACATCTTTATTGTTACATCAGTCCTTTACATAAATCACTGAATCAAATTTACTAAATCCCAAGAATACAGCTGTGGTTCATTCTAGTTTTGTAGTCAGGAGATTGATAACTCATTATTTTGGTAAGTGATTGTCATTGGACAATAATTCATTAGTGTTTAACCTGTTTTACATTAAGATATCGTTATTGTATACAACTAGTAATGTATCTGTGTTGTGAACAGGTGTTTGTGTCTGTGGGCACTATGGTGATGCCTTGGCTTACACACGTGAAGGCAAGGTGTATGTCTGGAGTAATAATGCCAAGTCTACCCCTTGTAATAGGCCACAGTTAGTTCCTGGACTGACAGACATTGCTGATGCAAGATGTATTTGGGGACATTATCTTGCGCTAACAAAGAGTGGAAAGGTAAGAAACATTACTCTGTCCTTTATAATGTACTTCTATCTTTAAAGTGGTTTAGAAAATATTGTAAAATATTAGTTTTATAATAAATAACAGTTGAGCTTAGTTTTTCAGAGGTAGAACTTACACTTTAAGCTGTTAACACATATCTCAATATATATTATATATTAAATGCAATAGAAATACACTGTATATACAATAAATACAAATTTAGTTGTTACAATCATTTTGTTTTTATTAATTTAGGTTGTTTTTTTAATTTGTTACTTTAGTGTTTTTAATAAATTTGCTACTTGAAGAACAATTGACATTGTATGTCTGTTTATACTGATAATCAGTGGACAGATGGGGAAGTATGCCTTAATTTTTATTGTTAAGGCATAACATTCAGATGACTTTGAATATTTTAAATAGGACAATAAAATAATGATGACACTGAATTTTTTAAATAGGACAATAAAATAATGGCTAATATAAATTCACAATAATCTAGGGAAAACCCCTGCATGCTCCGCACGCCAACCCTGTTGGAACCTTCTATACACAAAATCATGTTATCCTTTCTTTATAACAAAGGTGTAGGATTAATAATAACCCCAAAGCTAAGATGGTAAATAATGTTAAATGTTCAAATCAAATTATTTTGTATATTTTTTAACAGCAGTTATTTATAATATATATGTTAAAAGAACCAGCAGGGCTCACGTCTACACTTTAATAAAAACCTAACCTAGAAGTTAGAAACACAAATAATTTCTAATAAAAAGTAAGAAACACATCTAAAAAGTCAATTTTCATCACCAATAATACATTTCCCCTCCATAACTATTGAACGAAAAAACAGAAAAACATCATTAAGCAACAGCAAAATTAAACATAACCTACTTCAATAAAGTACATTAAGCATAGGCTTACCATAATTTTCCAGAGCCAACCCCGGACACTCTATGGTTAAAAGTGGGGAAACAAAATGACAAAAAGTATACATTTTACCACTAAAATAAACGAGTTTTATTATTATTAAGAAAAAGTATGAAGCATAAAGGTTTGAGATTTAAAGATTGTAAATTAAACAATGAAATACAAACAATATAATAAGTGATATAAAGACTTTACTTTATAATAAATGAAACAACTTTTTAGAACAATGACCTTTTTACTTTGAAGAATTGGCCCCGGGAGTTGATCATCATTGCTTGTTGATTTGTTTATGTACTTTTCTGATGATATAACCTTCAAAAGACACTGCTTATTGTCTTTTATTTTATCGTAAAAGTCTAAACACAACGTGTTCCAATTTTTTTTACATTTAACAATTCTCTAACTACGGAAGTTGAAAGTCTCCCTCTTTTTGCCGACCGAATATTTCCCATGATGGAGAAATTTTTTTCTGTCGGTGCAGATAATCCTGGAAGGCACATTGCAAATTCCATGACTTTTGAAAGGTTTCTGAATGAAACATTGCTTTTCCTCAGTATACATTAAATATAAATTACCACTTTTCTATAGTTGTTGGTTTTTTCGTCCGGGAGAGCATTCCACTCTGGCATATATTTACCCGGAGCTTCTGCTAGAGATTCCCTTTCATCAAAAAGTTCATCCATCTCCACAGTCTTAGGAACTACATCTACTTGCTTCCAATTCATGCCAACTGTCCACTGCAATATATCCCTATGTTCAACCGTATTGAACATTGGCCTAGTTTGATACGTAATTTACTAATATATGCTTTGCTCAGAAATGGAATATTACTATAATAAAGTGTAGATTATAAATCAAAGAAAAGAACGGTATACTTGTCTTTCCTTAGTTCACAAAATTGTTTGAGCTATCTTTATTTGAATAACAAAATGACATCAATGATTATGAAACTTCCCCTGTCGCAGGAAGCGTCATATAAATATCATATCGTGGGAACCCACACGCTAGACGGTCTCACCAGATTGTCCTAATTATGTATTTTTTACTGCTGTCTAGACAAACAAAAAACTGGTTATTTCTAGTTTACTTCCCACCGTTAGAAAGATCAAACTATTCTCTACAAAATGGTGAAAAGAAATCTGTCAAAACATATTGTAGGCGTTATCTCGGTTGACAAATTTGCTGTTTCATTGGTTGAAAACTGTCCAATTGCAAGGGTTTACAGAAATCTTCGTCATAAATCGTGTAAAATAGTGACATCTGATTGGAAGGCACTATTAGAAAGATAAAATCTTGATGAATCTAATGGCATATTTATAATTTTGATAGAAATACTTTTGTAGATAGTCTTAGACGTGTAAGAAGTATGAAATATCAGTACAATTGTATGCAACTTCGCACGCGGAAACAGCTGTAACCCGATCTGCGTATTTTAAAACGATGATTGCGTATGTAAATATACGTTTTACAAAAAAGTTTTTAGCACAAAAATTAAAGTTTAATTGATTTCCTTTCCATTGGTGCCGGATTTATTACGATTGGATGATTTTAAGTGTATTAAATAACGGAATATGCAAATTTTCGCATATGTTCGAAATGGCTGCATCTTGCGCCTGAGAGAACGTCACTTTGGACAGTCTGGCACGGGGAGGGTTAATGGATAGAAAATATTTTAAATTCCATTTTTTAAATATTAAATGTAGGAATAGTACAATTTTAAGGCAAATGGGCAATTATAGAGATAACTACCTTTCATTTAACACAAACCGCATGTCAATCTTCCAATAGAACTCCAGATATCACTTGGAATAGGCTTAAAATTTTACCCAATGTTAAATTGCCATAAGAGATTTGAATTTCCGATTTTAGAAAATTTAGTGTGGTAATAACTGAAATCCTAGTAAAATGGCCAAATATACAGACAATTACCTTTAATTTGGTACCAACTGCATGTATATCGTTCCAGTAAAACTCGAGATCTCACTCGGATTACCAAAAATCTTTTAAAATTAATATATAGATAAATACTTGATTATAATTTTGTTGATTAGTCAAACATATAAATCCACAAAACTAGTAAAGAAACAACCTTTTAATCAATTATTTGACTAGATGCAATACCTGCAATACCTGGATAGGAAACAAGACAATTAAGCAGGTATTTTATCTAGTCAATCTCCAATGCGAGCTTATTTACATTTTTTTTTAAATCAATTAAACAATATTACAAAAACTTGCAAACATTATTTTTTAGAGACCTAATTAATTAATGTAATCATAATATGAATCAACTTTGGAAGATTATGAACTAATGAGTGGATGCTGTAATAACAATGAATCTTTGCCAATAAAACAATATCTGCAAGGTTCCCAGTCAGACACAAACACAGACACATAATGAACACAGTTAGCTAATGAATTTAACTTTTAATTCTACAACGTTGGACATCATTTAGTTCTATCTATCCACTCTAAAGGCAAACCTATAATAAGGGACAAAGACTATGAATCTTTATCTGACATTGTATTTGGAAATGTACATTCTGATGTTGGAGTATATACCACTCACTGTTAAGCTATTACTGACCTATATGGACATATTAAGCAATCTGAATGACTACGTAATCTTAGTTTTAACTCCAAACATCCAACACATCTACAAACAATATTTTAAATGTAGTATATTTAAAAAATGGGATAAAACTGAACTGATTTATTTTGTATATGTAAGTTTTAAATGTAACTCAATGCTAGAGCATTCACTTCATAGTCTAAAAGTAATTTTTTAAAGTTTTTTCTTGAATGTTTGTATAAAAAGTCCATTCGTAAACAATATGGATACAGATAGTTTTTGAAGGTAAAACTTAGTCTGATTATATAATAAAGTAACTATCTCAATTGTATAAACCCAAATGCATTTCATTGGGATCTCTAATACAACAAGAGATTACAAATTGTATAAAATTATGTGAAATTAGTACTGTGTATGTATGTGGATTAAGTTCCACTGTAGCTCCTAAATTATGCAACAGTTTTTGTCAAATGAGATTTCAATTAATCTGGCTTAGTAAGTTCAAAATGTGATCAAACACAAGGTCATAAAGTATATAAGATGTTAGATTAAAAAGAACACACCAAATAAAAACAATGATAGATTAACAATATACAAATCAAAATAGCTCTCACAGCCAGTAAATATGATTCCAGTGAATATGATATAGTCAAACTTTGTTCACATCTCCAATGCAGACATGTATCCAATATTTTTATATCTAAACTTGTTATAGTTGCATCTTAATTTTTTGATGAAAGCTATATTTGTGTAAGAAGTTTTAAAATGTATGCTATTTAAAACCCTATTACTGTTCATGCTAATTTTTTGCAATGGCACGCCATTTCGGTGCGTGTTGCAAGCATTTTTTCAAAAATTCGCTAAATGTAGTAATTATAGACCAAACCAAAAGTGTTTCATAGCTTTTTTGAAGAGAAATGTTCAAAGAATTTATAAATGACAGTCAAAAATTGATTGGTGTAGAAAGTTATTAGCTCAAGAAATAAAAAATGTTCAATAACAGAAGAAAAAAGATAAACTTTAGGCCTACATATAAAGTACAGATATCGACGTGAATCCATGCACTTGACCTCGCTCTGGCTGGAGAAGTGGAGAAAGAAAACATTTTCCCACACCGTTTTCTAAAGTGACTCTTCCTTCAAAGAAACTAGTGGATGTTTACTTCATCCTTGAACAGAGTTGTACCGGATATTCAGTCAGTGCTGAGTCTTACTTGTGGTTATTTGCTTTCGATTTTTGTGCGTGTTTTAAAGTTTTAAGTTAATAATAGTTCTACATTTTTTTTTAATTAGTCAATATTAATTGCAGTGCAGTGTTTTAGTGGTATGGCTACCGTTAAGTCCAAGGTTGGGGTAGGAGGGAAAGCTTATAGCAGTCAGAGTAAAGAAATTATTAACAATGTATTATATATTTATGAAAATTGGAACTGGTTTATCTACCCTCCGGGAGTACTGATGTTTTTAGTCAGGTTAGTAGAGGTTTGCTCAAGTGCCAGCTTATGCTATCTGTAGTCAACGTTTTTTTGTAACTAATTTAAAAATTTACAAAAGTTTTGTAATTTAGTGTTAAATAAAAGTATATACAAATATATATCAATTTCAAATTCCTTTTTTTAAAACACCAGTTTTTATATTCCACTGCAAGACTGCTAACAAAACTAGGCCTAGTTTGAATAGTAAGTTATGAATATATGCTTTGCCCAAAAATGAAATATTATTATACCAAAGTTTAGAGAATAAATCATAGAATTTAACTGTATATTAGAAAATTCTAATTTTTAAAACTTATTTCACTTTGTTTTGCTTGTTCCACTAATTATACCAAACGAACAAATTTCTCACGGGCGAAATCTATACATTTCCTGTCTCTGTCTGGATTATGGGAACAGGCATAAGAGACCATGGGAACAGCGAAAGTTGATTTCAACAAATGTTTGTATTTCCTAGGACTTTACGAATAAAATCCAAACACTGCATGTGGTTTATTTTACACCAAAATGTAGATTAGAGTTTTCTCTCTTTAAATTGATATGAATATCACTATACAAATATATCGAATTGTAATAGATTTATTGATTTCAAAATGTGCTATCTCATTGGTTGAAAACTGTCCACTTGCAAGGGTTTACAGAAAACTTTATATTTTCAAAACTATAAGAGAGACAAGTGATTGGAAGGCAGTTTTAGAAAGTTAAAATCTTGACAAATCCAACAGTCTCTTAATATTATTTTCAAAACAATTCTGTTGAACGATATTGAGCCTTAGAGAAGTGACAAAGTTGAGTAATTTCTTTGAGTTTTCTCGTGCGGCATTATCTGTTTAGTAAATTACAGTTTTAAAACAATGATTACATATATGTAATGAAGGTTTTAGAACAAATGTGTAAATAGAAAAATTAACGTTTAAATCATTTCCTTTCCAATGGTTTTTGTTTTATTGAGATTGGATAATGTTTAGTGGGTAAAATATTCAATACAAGTTGAGTTGTCAATTGAGTAGTTTGCCACTTATGCCAAGCACTGTGACTACTCAATTTGAGCAGTGAAACAGTTATAGGGTTTTAAATTTTGAAGGAACATGTTTATAAATATGGTGGCCATCTTGAATTAATTACCCTGTGTACACTGATCAAGAACTGGTAAGAACCAAGTTAATGTGTATTTATTTATTTGCTTTATTTATGTCTGTTTTAGCTCTATGAATGGAGAGGTGGTAAAACTTATAGTGGTGAATTACAATCATTAAGTACTTCTCCTAAAGTTGTGGATTTGAATAAAGTAATTACGTCTATTGCTTGTGGGTCTATCCACTCATTGGCCTTAACCAAGGATGGACAGGTAACATTTCTAATGTCACAAATTTGAGTGAAGAAAATATACAAACAATAATAAGTTTTCTAAAAACAGGTTATTAATTAAATTTGTACAAGCTACAGTGACTTGCAATCTCCACTGTTATTCTGCCATTCTCTTGTAATTTTATATAACAAATTTGATTATTAGCTATTTTCCATACTGTAAATGTAGCTAGTGTAGTACGCATGGTAAGATTAAATTAATTAATTCTCCTTTATAAATTCTAAATTTAAATATCTATTTGCCTTGCAAAAGAAATGAAATAATTTGTATTTGAAGGATAGTTTGCTTAAAATTAGAAATACATAAAATCATTTACTAGAATATTTAATTTAATACAGGTAGTAATTTGATTTACCAGGGTGTCTACCAACCGGGAAATCCGGGAAATAGCCGGAAAATTCCGGGAGAAAGCCGTGATTTTGATGTGTAACCGGGAATTTTATTCCTTCACTTGTGTTATTTTCGTTTTGTAAACGCGATCGCGGGAGTTCGGCATGAGCAAGCGCTGTTTCGTAGAAAATGTGAAAGTTGCATACAAACATGCCGTAACCATGGCAAGAGAACAAGGGTTTGTTGTAAGAATGTGTCGATACCAATTCCCTAAAAACAGATTCCATTGATTCGTAGTGCGGTAATCGGTAGCGAGAATCGATCGCAAAAGTCTATTCCAATTACAGTACCTCGATTCCAAACACAAACAAAACATTCGATGTGTACTGAATTATTAAACCATATAAATTTACGTGCATAATCTATTTTAAAAATTGTAAAATTTAAATTAGGGATGGGTCGATTTACGATACCACCGATACTTTGTATTTGATATCGGTAACAAGAATCTATAGCCCCCGAAACTCAATACTGATGTCGAGAGATATTCAGTTCAGTTCATCGATTTCCAAATTTTAAAATTTATTCCACAAATTAACTGGAATTCAAATTATAATTGAAAATTTTAATTCAGACATGTATTTAGCTATAATAATGGCGAGCTTTAGCTTCGTCTCAATTGTTAACGAACCGACAAGAATTACTTATTTTAGTAAATCATGTATAGATCATATTTTTACTCGAGTTAGTAATGACATAAATATGAAAATAACTTTTCAAGGCGTAGTCCATCATTTTAAGTATCATATCATTCCCTCGTAGTGCTTCATATACTACTTAAAAACATTACTGTGCCAATTACAGGTACATTATCATCTAAGATAAATGTTAAACCAAATAATTATTTAAGTCTTGTAGATTAGTAATTTATTGATTCTCTAAATTGCCCATAGGAAGCGTTTAATATTTTCACGAAAATTCTGAATGAAACAATAAACAATTGTAAAGAATTAAGCTTAAGTAGTTTAAAAAATTAAAACATGATATTGATAAAATTAGTTTGAATGGTTTGGAAATTACAAACTGTTATGATATTGCAGATTGTTTTAATGATTATTTTATTGTAGTTGCAGACGAACTTAAAAGTAGTATTTCTGTTGTATCTTCTGATATTTTTAATGTTGGTTTTAAGCAAACTTTTGTCACTAAATCATTTTATAGTGTACCAATATCTGAACAGGAGATTGTAAGTTTCTTGCAAAAATTAAAACCTGGAAAATAACAAAGTTCAAATCATTTTATGTGCGGACCATGATAAACGGTAAGTGACGGAAGGCAATCAGAGTACTAAATGAGCAAAGTCATATCAAAGGACTTTTTTGAGGTACAAGCAAGACTCGCAGGTTTACGCAGCTGGTTTCTGTTCAAATCTAAATGTCTTGAAAATGCATAAAACTATGAAATTACCTTAAAGGTAATAACAAATAAATTATGAAAAAAATATTCTGGGGCTGCTCAAATTTTGATTTCGATTCTGGGGTCGCTCAAATTGTAATTTTTATTCTGGTTTTGCCCAAAGTAAAAATGGGCTATGGCTTGTATAACCGACTCTCCAAGCCTATAAATCCTATAAATGATTCAGTTAACACCTCTGAACATCAGAATTCAAAAATTGGGGTTTTTCCAGTCCCCGACCACTGTGCGTCGTTTGTCTGCAGGCTAAGGTTTGTTTATGGTCGAGAATAAAGCTAGATGGATTTACGACAGTTACCTGATCTCACCCTTCAAGTGAGATCCCTCCAAAGTACTTTCACTCCAACGATATAGTTTACTTTTTGAGGTTTTGTCAATAATATATTAAACATTTTATTTAAAATAGGAAAAATGAAGGTATTAATTTTATCCTTACTTAAATGCGTACATTTTAATACTTACTATATTAAAACAGACAGTAAAAATAAGCACCGTAGACCCATGTTTATATTGTGAAATATGTTTGTCTGGATCCCAGGAACATATCCACAAAAGGGGTCCAGAGAGTTCGAGGACACCCTGTATATAAAAGCGAAATACCACCCACTCACTCACTCATCACGATTTCTCAAAAACTATGTAGCTTCCTCTAGTGCCATAGGTGCTCACTAAGAAAGGGTTTGAAAAAATTCGAAATTTTAGGGGGGTTTGGGGATCAACATTATTAAATCACGATTTCGTCAAAACTACTGAACGGATTGGAATGAAATTTGGTATGTAGCTTCCTCTAGGGCCATAAGTGTTCACTAAAAAAGGGTTTTAAAAGATTGGAAATTTTAGGGGGGTTTGGGAGGTAAAAATGACTAAATCACGATTTCTCCAAAATTACCGAACAGATTAGAATGAAATTTGGTATGTAGCTTCCTCTAGGGCTATAGGTGCTTACTAAGAAAGGGTTTTAAAAAAATTCGAAATCTTAGGGGGTTTGGGGGTCAAAGTTACTAAATCACGATCATTTGTCGCATTTATTTCACCAAAATAATTATGCAATAGCGAAGCATTGCCGGGTCAACTAGTAATTGTATATTTTCTGAAGTGATAGATCCAGAATATTATTATTATTATCAACAACATTAATTGACGTCCTACTGGGAAGTTGATTATGTGGACCTCATGAGCATCCTTAATTAATTTTATTTTCATTTACGTTAAATGTATTTTATGTTCAAATGGTCGTCTTTTGTAGTTAGCAGCAATTTTCTAAAAAGTCAATATTACTTACAAAAAGTAACTAAAACATAATTATGGCGAACGTGCAAAAAATTATAGCTTTCACAAAATAATCAAATTTTATCACAGTATATTTTCCCCTTTTAGGTTGTGCGAGTAGGTTCTTTAAGGCGGTTAAAGATAAGAGAAAAAAAGGGTCAAGAATGTTTTGTCTTTGGCTGGTGTTTACCTGAATATTATAATACATCAGACGTTCTATTAAAAAATATGTCTACTTGAGAAAGTTATTTATTACAATGCGGGTTGTTTGAATATGTGGTAAACAAGTTGGGCAGTAAACACACTTTATTGTTGAGACAACTTACAGGGTTCATACTATTAATCAAAAATGACAGGTACCATAAAATTTGACCCTATTGAAAGTCCTAAGTCCATCAATGTTAGTAATATTATTTATTTTATACTGTAAAGAAAGAATAAATTTGTGTTATTTGTATTGAGGCTAAGAGGGGAAACAAGAAATTAAGCTACATTATTACGGGTTTTATTCGATTACCAGCTTGTAAACCCGGGTTTTTTATATTGAGATATCAGAGTACTTGATATAGTTCATGTTAGTAAAGAGCTTTAAAGCTCTTACAACTTTGACAGTAAAATCCAGTTATTGATGATTTTGTGTTACATTCATAATCTAGCTCTTAAAGTTTAATGTATTCAAGAAAACTCAAACTTAAAATAATGCAAATCGAACTTAAAATAATGTACTTAAATTTATACAGAGTAAATGTTTTACAAACACTTTAAAAGAGTCACACTATTGCATCCATCGCGGTACGTTTTAGTCAACATAAGTTTGATTCATACTGTATAGATCGCGTGTCACTGCCTGCATTAAATTGACAAGCCCCCACATGTATGTATCGAAATGCCGTATTTTCCATAGTAGTAGACTGGCTGTCTGTATGTGATTTTACAAAATAATTAATGTCTAGAGAGCAGTTGACCGACTGAGTTTAAACTTGACATTAAGTTTAACCTAATAATGGTATATTGTAAGAAAATAAACGATTTTATCTAATCATGCGTTTCAAAATAGAGAATTAAAAGAGCTTCAAAAAATGTATGTTGACATTTTTTGTTAAACTGTTTGGTTTTTGGGTACTTAAGTTTGCAATTTTCAAAGAAGCCATTTTGAACCGCATAATTGAATATAATCGATTATATTTATATATTTTTTAAATAGATCATTGTTTGGTTATCTTATATGTCCTGTTTGAACTTAATCAGTCTAACCTTTCTCTAGATAAAAATTGTTTAGGAAAAAAATTAAATGGCGGCTATGGGAAAACAAAACTTTTCCGGACACATGTCCGGTAGATTTTTTCTCATTCTTATGTGCTGAATCACACCCTAGAATATTCCAGAGTCATTATGAAACATCCTGTATATACATAAAATATCTTAGTAAAGCATGCAAAAATCCCAGTATTGTGGTTACGTATGCTGTTATTTATCTTTAACTTAAATATTACCCTTCATACGATTGTTTTAATAATTTTACCATCCGATAGGGAATTAAAAGGGCTACACAAAGGTTGTCTTGAAATGTTTGTTAAAATGTACCGTTTTTGGGTAATTCAGGTTTGAAATTTTTAAACAGTCGCCATTATAAAACACATGATTGAATATAATCGTTTATTTTTCATAAAATAGATCATTGTTATTTTAAACATCATGTAATGTTTGAACTTAATCTGTCAATCAGCTCTTTAGATATTAATTAATTATTTTGTAAAAAACACATACAGACAGACAGATGAAAAAGTAAGAACTGTAGACCCAAGTTTACATTGTGAAAAATGTTTGTCTCGATCGCAGGAACAAATCCACAAAACTGGACCAGAGAGTTCGGGAACACCCTGAATATCAAAATTAAAGACATTAAGGATGTCTATAAAGAAAAAGCTGGTAACGAAATAAATAGGTTTCGTGAATAAAATATCATTTTAAGCCTAAACAGTAAAGTAACGAATGATTTATTAAACAATATATTGATAACGTTAACATTTATCATAAAATTTATTTAAATCTTCACTAAAATGAGTGCAATTACAAAATGAACCTAATAACGATCTGGAAAAAAATTCTTTAACATAAAATATGTGGCCAAACCATTCAGGCCTATGTTATCTCGTTCAAACACGTTATATTATTATTATTTATATTGCATAAACGGAAAAGGTATTGACTGTGTCGTTACATACTAAATCCCAAATAATTAGAGCAGAGTTTATAATAGGGAATCCAAATGCATTACCTAGAATACAGTTAATTCCTTGTTGCAACTACCAAGCTAGTGACAAACAGTCAATTCATTTAGAACATTTTATGTTGATTATTTTTGAAGGTTTGCTACTACAAGATTATTCTACTTTAACATAACAGAATAAGAATATAGGCTAGTTAAACTTTTTAAGAATCTTTAAAATAGTCCTTTTTTTAAATCATATTGAGAAGCTGACAAGATAGATAAGATAGTTTTGTATAAAAAGTTGTAAAGAGTGTATTTTAAGTAGTTATATAACATAAAAGGGAACATGTAGGCTATTAACTGTATAATTTACATTAAATCAAATTTGCTCCAAATATAAATAAATAATATGATTTTACCACTTGTTTGTGTTTTTAAAAATATTAATGAATAAAGGTCGTTATTATTACTTATGTCTAATGTATACGAAGTTTTCATAAAATCCCTTTAACCCTTTTGCCCTTTATTATTTTTCTTACTGAAAATAAGTTAATAAAACTTTGTAGGCCTAAATTGGGACAATAGTGAAGAAGGCACAAGAAACACTAATCTAAGATCTTAACCACAAGTAATGAAAAACAAGTTGTAAATAATAATTAAACACAAGAAAGTTTATTCAATTGACTATACAACTACTAATACAGAACCAAATTGAAATAATTATTTAATGTTAAATTATATTGTCAAAATATTTTCCCTGGACTTTTTGAGAATATAATAAGAGACAACAATTTGACAAGCGTTGATACAAGCGTTGATAGAAAAACTGATGTATTTAAACTAAACTCAAATTAACAGAAATTAATCGCTAAACGAAATTTTAGGAAGAGTTAAGGAAGATAAACTGTCAACCCAGATGGGCCATTTTTACTGATTTCAAAAGTTTGATAGGCTGCAACTTGAAAACGAAAAGTGATATTTAAAAACGGGTTTCACCGATATTTTTCTCGTGAAATTTGACATTAAAATTATGTACTTCAAGACCCCCTTCGTTTTTGAAAAAAAGGTACATTCAAGATGGCGTACAACATTTTCTAACACAAATTTCAATACAGTGAAGAATGCAATTTCAATACAGTGAATAAAATTATTTGCATTCATTAATCATATTCATATTTGCATTCTTTATTATGTTCTGAAGAATAACATCGCTTGTTTGCAAAATATTTTGCCGTACTCGGACTTCCGGGACATCCGGTATATGTTGTGTTGCATAACAGGACACATTTTTTTGACATATCTGAACCTCTATGATTTTGGGGGCTTGAGGGGGTAGGGGGTTAAAAATTTCAATTGCAAATGTAGGGCATGCAATACACAGTTGAAAAGTTTATTAAAAGATAAACATAATGGCGCAAACTAGAACTTAGTATCTTGTTTCGTTTCAAAATAATGGAATCAAAGTTCTTGAAAATTATATTTTTATTATAACACCAAAGCAGGTTTTTGTCCAAAAAATTGCAAACTTTTCTTCATTTGCGTGATTTTTTTGTAAAAAGGCAAAACTGAGTGCTATCACAATAAATATTAGGAACAAAATGACGCAGGTACATCTATTATATCAGAACATGAAAAATGTTACATACAAAAGTTTTTCAAGACATAAACTCAGATGAATTAGTGGCACCTTACTATATTTACTTACAGTTTCTATTTTTAAAATGTGTTACATTTAACCTCAACCTACAACTGACTGACTCCAAAATTACAAAGGGTCACATACTAAGTAAAAAAGGTGTCCTGTTATGAAACGCAAGATTATACAAAGTTTTGTTAACTTATTTTTGTAACAATAAATAAGGGGGGGGGGGGTAAAAGGTCTTTATGAACACTCTGTACAGCCTAGAGATAATTTAAACTTTAAACAAATATTTAAAAGATTAATAAATGGGTTTTATTAAATACAGATGTGTAGGTCCTTTATTCATTGTAACACTTACGTCCATGTAACAGAGAAAATAATAAAGTAAGAA
>JAGFPH010007008.1:23693-36293 GCA_018207615.1 Philaenus spumarius | reverse complement strand
GTGGTTAAAAGTCTTGCTACCAAACAGCATAACACTTGTACTATAGCGGTGTCGGAGCATCTGCTTCTTGTCTCAGCTGTTATTGAGGTCAACTGCACGTCCAAAAGAGGAAAAACATGTTGTGATATAATACATGGTTAAAAGTCTTGCTACCAAACAGCATAACACTTGTACTATAGCGGTGTCGGAGCATCTGCTTCATGTCTCAACTGTTATTGAGGTCAGCTGCAAGTCCAAAAGAACCAAAAAGAGGAAAAACAGTACATTTGAATGTTCAGATTGCAATGTAGGACTTTGCATGTGCCAGTTTTGTAGAGTACCATATTAAAAAAGATTTTTTAAGCCAACTTGTAAAAAACTTTTAAATTTTGTATTACTTAATAATACTGTATTTTATTTTTTTCATTTCTTGCTGAATTTTATAGTAAATAATTGATATCAAAAATTTTCAACAGTTTTGCTGTTTTTTTTTTCTTTACGGCTTTTTACAGAATTTTTTGTTACTCTTTTCGGTATAAAAGTTGCCACCGTTCCGGAACGGCAGGACTCCTTAAATGGTTAATAACAACAATGGTTCAACACTTTATACAATATAACAAACTAACCATCTAACCTGTAACAATAACCATGGCCATTAACATTGTTGGTGAGTGCAAGTGAAAGTCAATGATGGCTCCTGAACATAGTTCACTACGTGAATGTTAAACTTGTTTTTGCACAAAAGTTTAGATCAGCTGTAGTTTTCCTGTAAAGTTTATGAATAAAGTTTATTAAAGAATTTTTTAGGTGCAATACTTTTTTTAAATAGAGGGGAGAATGGGTCTTTGAGCACATTTTTGGGAACGTCAGAAATTACATTTTCCAATTTTTTAAACAAGTGTAATGTTATCCTGTAATAAAGCCCTTTTTAACAATACCCCACACATCAGTATCATACATTTATTATAGGCCTATGTCATCTCGGTCATTCTTTGATATTTAATAAAACAAATGTATCAGTGTATTTATAGATTACATAAAACATGCTTTAGCAACAAGTAAAGTATGCTATATGTTGCAGTTTTATTGTTAACTGTTTAAGTTGCATTAGTATTTTATGAGTCTATATTTTACTAAATTATATTTTAAGAAACAAAGAAATAAAATGAATACACTCCACATCTATTCCATTAATAAAGGTTGTATACATTTCTTTTCAGAGCACTGTTTTATGTAGTAAGTTATGTTTTTCTTGATTGGATTCATATTTTTGCAGGTTTACAGTTGGGGAAAGACGCGGCGGTTCAATGGAGGTATTGTAGATCAGCCAATGACTAAGATCCCTCTTCCAGGAGAAACTGTTGCCAAGGTAATATCTGAAGTAGCAATCCCAGTTTGTGTCAACTTACTTTGCATTTACAAAAGACAATTTATCATACAGTCAAACTCAAATTATTGGAACATTTTTAATTGCAAATCATGTTTAAATTAATTTTTTCTGTTAGTCCGTTGACATTTTATAAACACAATGTAACAAAAATCCGTAATTTTAGTTTTAATTTTGATAAATTGAAGTGAAATTCAATGTAAAATTTATGAAAATTGTAAATGTTCAGGAGTGCCCATCCCCCCCCCCCCCCCCCCCAAAGCCAACGGCCCAAAACCCCCAAAACCTGCCTGTGGGTTCCCTTTCCCAAATAAAGTAGACATTTTATGCCATTTTAGCAAAGGAAAAAACCATAATTATGCATAATTGTTTTGTTTTTTTTTTCTTAAAAGTGTTATTTTATTCTCTGAAAATCTGAATACAGCCCATTAGGTAACTTAAAGTTTACAGTTAAATCCAATAACTTATTAAAGTTTTTCATAAAAATATGTTTATTGAAGAAAGGAGGCTCTATGTAATTTATAAAATAATACAAATTCAGTAAGATTTATTAACAAAAACAACACATTACTACTTTTGAAAGTAGCAAAAGACGTCATAATATTAAATAAGTTCTTTAACCTCTAATGCTTGGTGAAAAAGAATCCCTGTTATTGGTGGTGATCGTATGTAATGTAACATGTTAAAGTAATAAACTAGCTATTCGAATTTAATAAAAAAAGTAATATATAGTTGAAAAATACAAAAATAAATTTACATTCATTGATAATAATTAAGAAAATAACAATAAGAAACTACAATACATTTTGAAGACCAGTAGTAGGTACTTAACCGATTTGGAAGAATACAAAAACATAATACAAATAAATGATATTTCATGCAAAACAAAATTAAGTGAGAATAAAATTGTTTTAATATTATTTTGATAAAATTAGACATTGATTGAAAAGTAGTTACAAAGTGTAAGTATTGGGGTAAACACGAATACCCTAAATTAAGATTTTTAAATAAAATACAAAAAATAACTAATAATTAATAATATCATATAGTTTTCAAAAGAACTTAATGGAATAAAACAGGCCAGACGCGTTAGATGTAAAGGTACGTTGTGATTGAGCGACTGGTGCGTTGCTTCAATAACAACAGTCTGACGGCGATCATCTTCTAGCGATAATCGCAGACCTATGATCGCACCAGTCGCTTCAATCACAACATACCTTAACCCGATAGCAAATGGAAGCCAAACCGAAAAACCAGGTCAAATTTCATCGAACAAGATATCACTGAACAAAATCATGAGTTGTCACAAAAATTTTCAAGTGTGATCTTTCAAAATTTCAAATGGTCCAATCAAAGGAAAAAACGAACACATCTACGAAGAAGCAACACAACACCCAAATACAATAAAAAACAAAAACAAACACTGACATGGAGAGGAAAGAGAAAATACCATTAGTTTAACCCTCCCAATATCACGGCTTACCATCTGAAGATACACATACTTTTATATCCAGATAAGAAGTGGCTTCAAGAGCTTACGGATGGACAGCCAAATCACAAATCAAACTATTAATTACATAACGTAACGTCGAAGACAACCAAATAATAGCACATGTAATACAATCTTTAAGACCTGAAATTTGCGAACATATAATAACAATGGAGAATAGAACACTAGACCAGAGAATCTAAGGAAAATTGAACAACTTTTTCAAAAAAAAAATTAAGAATTGCGGAAAACCACAATAGCACGGGAACTAGACAATTTGAAACCATTAAAACCATGGCAGAAAATTAGAGCAACTTACAGAAATTGTACACACATTAGGGTTAAATGTACAACAGAAAGGTTATAAAAAAACACATTTCAAATAAACGGTACCTGAAACTGGCACATACTTTCTCACAAACATATTTAAATTATTAAACAGATTCACAGTGACTTTATTTTTGTAGGAGGTGTAGAAGAGGTGATTTTAAACTAGGAGATTAACTAATCAATATTATTATTATTAGCTAGAGATAAAAACTATTCGATCGATTTCGAACAAATTTGCATCAAACACGTCAATTAGGCCTGTATAGATGCACGAAAAAAGGTTTTGAAAAATTTTGAAAAAACCCACTTTTTGGCCAAAAAACCCCTAAAAATCAGTTATTATTATTATTATTATTAGCTAAACAAGAATTTTTAGAAAGATACGGTTTTCTGCATGTGGTAAGGTTCATTAAGAGCTGCAAATAAGCCAAATTTGATCAAAATTGTTAGAGCCGTTTTTTTATAAAAATTTAATAATACCCTAACTGATTTTTTGGGGGTTTTTTTGGCCAAAAAGGGGATTGTTTTTCAAAATTGTTCAAACCCGTTTTTCGTGCATCTATACAGGCCTACTCGACATGTCTGGTGCAAATTTGTTTGAGATCGATAGAATAGTTTTCGCTCTAGCTTTGTATACATACTGACAGACATTTTGTAAAAACCACCTTTTGGACTCAAGGGTCAAAAATGAATGTAAGACTAACAATGTTCAAAACAATGTAGGACAAAACTACACAATATGTAAAATAAATACATAATAAAGAAAGTGATTTCCATCCAAAAAGAAGCAAGCAATACATAAGTCAATAAAACTGTTTTGTATTAAAAATTAGTTTAAAAAAAGTGAATAGTAATACTACTTTCAATGGATTTTTTTATGATTTGAACAGAAGTTTTTTTTCTTTGATTAGACGACAAGACAAACTTGTTCAATCACTTCCGCTCATTTAAAAATTATGAATTTGTTATCGTTTTAAAGCTAACTAAACGTAGTTTATAACTATGTAAATTTGATATTGAAGTTAGAAACTAGTCAACCTTTAACCCTATTTGAATTTAGTTAGACGAATATTTCTAATAATATGCAAATTATTTTTAATAATAACTTTTTCTACATTATATTTATGTGTAGTGGGAAAGTTTTTTTATTATTTATTTCACTTCATTTTCAAAATCACCAATCTAAAGAGAATAAAATAAAGGTAATTCGGTATAGTAAATTTCATATTTGTATCGTTAAGCTCATACTGTTGGAAAGTACGTTTCATACAGAAACCAAAAATATACACTTTGTAAGACATTTGTTGATGATTTATGCGCAAACGCAGTTTGGACGAAAGGCTGCATTTTTAATTCGAGTCGTGACGTCATCTGATGAAACCTTAAATAACAATATGTACATAAACGTTATTCCCGTATCAAACAACTGTACTTCGGGAGTCGCGGCGCGGCACCTCCTCGCGCTCATTTAAAAAACAATTCCATAATGATGTAATCATTTTATCACAAATCGGTGAATTGGATAGTTTAGATCAATTCATTGGCTACAACTTTCCCGCTGGAAGTTTGTTTATAACCCAAAAATAAAAAATGTCCTCACTTAGTAACTTTTTCATGTCAGTCTGTGATAATTCTCAAATATTTTCAATTATTAAAATTCGAAATACCTGTTAAAATAAAAGTTTTTTATACTGTTAGAATCCGTACTTTATGTAGATTAGGAATATAAAAATTTTATTTTATTGAAGCCTTTCCATCGATTTAAAACAGCGAGTTAACGACTGTGCACGCACTACTCAAATATTCAGCTAGCGTGTATCAGCATGGTGACGTCATAGGCGATCGATACTGGGTCACGGTAAATGATCAAAATGGTATAGCCCTTGTTATAGAGCCCTGGGAGAAAACAAAGCGTTTCCAGACACATGTCCAATTGATGTGTTTTCTAATTCTTATGTGCTGAATCATATCCTAAAATATTACATAGTCATTACGAAACATCCTGTATATACAAGAAACATATCTTAGTAAAAGTATGCAAAACATACCAATATTGTGGTTACGTATGCTGAATTAATATTTTATAACAACCCAGTGGGACGAGCAGGAAAAACAATACATGTAATGCTCTTCAACAATATATGGGAAACAGAAGCATTTCCCGGTGCGAGTCGTCACTGAGCGAGCGCGTGGCGTGATGAATTTGTTTGATGGTGCGCGGGTTGGGGGGGAATACGCGCGAAAAAATACTAGAGATAAACCTTGCAAAATCGATTCCGACGGAACCACTGGTTCGATCTTCAGTCTGAAAAATTATTAATTCATTTCTCCATCAAATCTTAAAAATGACTACCAGTTTTTCTTTAAAAAAAATTCCTTTTAGCAGTTACAAAGTAATTTTTTTTATTAAATAAAAAATAAAAAAAATCGTTAGCATAGCAACTTAAAGATAAATATTAGAAGTACATATCAGTTTTCAAACCAATTTTTACTCAAACGGTAAGCGAGTAATCAGTAAAATGAATTTTCATAATTTTGAAGCGCTACGTGGCGGCAGTATTTGGAACTACTGCCGGGGTGTTTAGCCTTAACAGGCTTGATTGTTAGAGTTGATTGTGTCATTTGCTAGTTTACTGATTTATATTGAGATTAGATATAATCAAGTGATTTTATAATGGTTACTTACCAACAAGTAGAAATATGACTGAAAGAAACTGTTTCATTGTTGATTTTTTAAGCTACAAAACTAAAATATGTCGACAATTTCAGATGCAAATTGAAAATATGAAACTTCCCAACCTAAGGAAGGTAATTAGGTGTTGATTATTAAACCATTATCCTATTCTTGTGACCAATATTTATTTATCGTGGGATTGTATAAATATTATGTGTGATTATACAGTTTATTTTATAAGGTCTGTCTATACATAACCAAATCTCAGGACAAAATTGCTGATAAGAGAATGAAACACTATCTAGTACAGTACAGTAGCATGGAAGTTGTTCTAAAAGTACATCACATTGCTCGACAGTTGGAGAGGTGCGGCCGGGTGGAGTTTTTGTTTGGTATAAGGTGAACCTGATTTTTAGATTTCTGATTCTATTCGGGTATTTTCGTGAAATATAATGTATATTTCTTCAACGCCCTAAGCGCATTAGGCGTTACTTTTTCCATTGTCCACATTATCTGGAACTGTATATGATACGTTAGTAAGAGTATTGTTTATTTGTTCTAATTTAGTGATGAAACAAGTAAAACAAAGTGAAATAAGTTTATAAAATAAGAATTTCAATTCTATGATTTATCCTCTACAATTTGTTATAATAACATTGAATTTTTGGGAAAAGCATCTATTCATAAATTACTATTCAAAATAGGCCTAATTTTGTTTAGCAGTCTTGTAGTAGGAACATAAAAATTGGTGTTTAAAAAAATTAAACATGGAAATTGATATATTCACATTTACAGTTCAATTCTATGATTTATCCTCTACAATTTGCTATAGTAAAATTTCATTTTTGGATAACGTAAAATTGTAGTAGAAACATAAAAACTGGTGTTTTCTCAACAAATTTGAAATGAATATATTTTTTGTACACTTTTATTTAGAACTAAATTACAAAACTTTTGTTTACTTAAAAAAAATTACAAATTATGTTAATAATTTATTATGTAAATGAAAAAGTTGATTTTATTTTTCCGATACTAAATTTTTTTTTGCTTCCTGAGCTAATAACTTTGAAAATTTTATATCAATCAATTTTTTAGTTGCATATACCAATTTTTTGTTCCTTTTTCTATAAAAAAGCTGTGGAACATTTTTGGATTGGGATATAACTACTATATTTGGCAAATGTTCGAAAAAATGCTTGCAACGGCGTAAAACTTCCAAATTTATTAACATGACCGCTACTAGGGTTAAACACAAAAATGGAGATAGTATGAACTAAAATGAGTCGATAGTGCCCAAAACAAAATCACAAGTTCTCGTTTCATATAAATTTTATTTCAAAAATCCATATATTTTTAGGACCATTCAATACAAATATTTAATTTTATGTAGTTATAGGCCTCTGTTTGGACAAAATCTTCCTAAAAGCCCTAGTTTCACAGTAAATTCACAAGGTATGTTAATAGCACTGTCACTTTAGCACTGTCACTTTCACAGTGCACTAAAGTTGGTATGCATGGCTCTTAACTGGTAGCACAGGATCTTAGAAGGTTCATGCTAAGCAGTAAGTATAGTAAATAGATTATTCCAACTTGATTTGCATCTGTCGCAAGTTTCACTCTTTGTTAGTTTTGGATTTATGTTGTAGGTTGCTTGTGGACGGTTACACAGTTTAATATTGACTCACAGTGGGAAGCTTTACACTTGGGGCTTTAATTACTATGGTATGGGACATGGTAGTACTCAGTCAGCAACACCTGTTGAAGTTGGACAGAGTATTGGCAGGTATGTCCAAGTAGTTTAATAAGGCTTATAACTTAAGTAAATCAATTTGTTAAAATATCCTATACTTAATATCCTAGACATATATGCACAAATTTTACTTTCAATTTCAACTTAAGCAATATTTTAAAAGTTGTATAGACTAAACCCAATTCTATCTTTAGATGATTTTATGAAACTTTGTTTATCATTACTTTTGTATTTACTCAATAGAATTCACAAAACTCATGTTTGAATTCCTAGCTTTATTAAGTTTATTATTGTAAAAACTGGGTTGTTTGTTCATTCAAATATTACACACTGAATAGTTATTGAATTCTTTATAAAATTGTACTAATTTCTCTACATGTATAAATAATATAATATTAAAATTTATATTTAAATTTACTATGATTCTTATTTTGTAAAGCTCTCTGTTTTAAATAGTTGTATTAATATTGAACTTATTAACAATAACTAACTTTAAAAAGTATATATTGTATCCATATTACAATATAGGCATGTATTGTATCCTATTGTGCACATATTATATTTTTATAAAAATAAACTTTCTTATAAAAGAATAGAATTGTTTTATAAATAAGATGAAATCATAATATATTACGTGGTCAAAGTGACTATATAAGCTCTGATACCCTCACCACTATGTTCCTGCCTACAAAGTCATGAAGGCACAGCTGCGTAGTCTGTAAAGTAACAGCCTGCGACCAATGAAAGGTTAATATTTTGTTTCCTTAATGGTTTAACCCTAGAAAGCAATCTGATAAAATGAATTTCCTTTAAATCAGTTGTCTGGCAATTACAAGTAATGTTTTAAACAAGAAAAGAAAGTACATCTGGCCGTGGGTTTAAATGCTGATGTTTGATACTATTTGGCTTAGACATTCTGTTAGTATTAAGTTCCAGTATAACTACTTAGAGTAATTAAAACTTCAGAAAGCTGACAGTTTGTGTTGCTATTTGTATCTCTAAATTATACATTGTGAACTGTTGATTCTACTGGTGAACTTGTTCTTGTCTATGTATGCTGTAATAAGCCTAATTTGTTTTGTAATTTTAAGGTGTGTTGATGTTGCTGTGAATGGGTTGTTGACAAATGCTGCAGTTAGCCATACAGGAGCAATATATATGTGGGGCGAGGGAGGTTTGTATCAATACTATTTGTAATCTTATTTATATTATGTTAGCATTGCAGTAGTGCCTATTGTTTGTGTTTATATACCTGTGCAACTCTTGTGTACAGACAGCTGAAAACATTTAGACTTCCCTGCCCTCTGTTCAGTGGTGGGTTACCCATTAGGTACATGCCTAGGGGCCGCAAGCTCTAAGAGGCTCATTGAATTTTGCAAAATACCCATGAATTTGTTCTGCACGATCTGTCAACACTAACTGTACAGTAAGCGGCGAGCTTAGCAGCTCACAGATGTGAGACTTGGCTGTAAAATGATTACCAGTTGTAGGGTTAAAAGTACATTTTACCAATTAATGTCATAGCTTACATGTATACACAAATTTCATCAGCCCAGTTTTTTCATATTTTAGTTGATCTTAACTTAATATCCATCATGCAAGTTGTAGTGGGGGCTGCAAACTGATAAGTGCCTAGGTTTTACTGAGCTCGTAATCCACCACTGCCACTGTTTAATAGAATTGTTCTCGTTGCCAGGTAAAAACAAATTTGTATTTTTATGTTGAAAGCTTTAATAGTAAAACTATTTATTAGGGCTGAGCCAAGGCCCTATATTTGAAATATTATTACCGAATTTCCTTAAGAAAGATGAGCTATTGCAGTGACCCTAACGGTAAGAGCTAAGGTAGGGAGTAGTAAATTAGCACTGATCATGGTCCCCAGAACACATTTTTTGGTGTCATTCGATATTTTATATATCGACTGTGTTTTGCCAAAAGGGCGAATGGAACATTTTTTGGATATTTGACTTTAATTTTTTTTTAATTTCTATATGTTCTAAAGAATATTTTGCCAAAAGGACGAACATCTAAATAAACAAATTAATTTAATATAAACATTTTTATAGAAAGACAGAAGGGCGAATGTACAAATTCGTGAAGTCTAAAAGGGCGAATATGCATAAGATTAACATTAAAATAGATGTTCACTTACACTGCCTAAAGCTTATCGCTTAATATATACGTTCCATTCAAGAAATCAATTATTTAGTATTTTTTCCTGGTTTTTTTTTAGTAAATATATATATATATAAATTTTTTAGTAAAATTATGCAAAACAGCCCCAGCCGGAGACCAGATATCTAGTCATATCCCGTCAGCTTGGAAGCGAGCCAACCACCGTTTGCTTTACTTCCGCCCTCCTACCCTCAAACCACAGATATGATTAGATATCTGGTCTCCCTAGCCTAGATTCGAACTCGGCATCTTGTGATCAGAAAGACGCTTCGTTACCACTAGACTACGGCTTCATGAAAGTAAACTGACAAATTAACAAAGCTTCAGTTACTTTACTATCGGTGTAAATATTCCGTGTAAAGTAAAAGATAATTTGTCAGAGCGGTTATAACAAAAATGTACCTTCATCAACGCCATCTAGGAGTGGTTATAGGAAGTTTGCTTGGTTCTAATTAAGTGAGTCAATATGGTTTATATTCGTGAGATGTTTATAATTACTTAGCTCGGTACTAAGTTAGTCTGTATAGTTTGTATTGGCGAGACTTTAGAATAACATGTGAAAGGTCTACTATATGATATCATACTATATCAATGCAGACGTCGCAAATTTCGAGTTTTTCTGAAAACCTAAAAAAAATTAAACAGTTGTTTGAGCTTTTTTTGTTACTAATGAAATGCTTTTATGTTTGAAATGAGTAGTGTTATGTTTACTTTACCTCTTTATCATAAAAAACGAATGGGCGAATAGTCTAGACCTTTAATTTGAAGGACAATAAAGCAAAACCAGGGGTTTTCTTCAATTAAAGTTGTACAATATAAGCAACTTGTATGTAAGTATTCAAATAGTAAAGTAATATCGTTTTTTGCTCATACTGAAAAAACTTTAAAATGTCCCATTCGCCCTTTTGGCAAAACACAGTCGATATGTGTTCGCACTATAACGTCCGCATTTTAAGTCCAATTTCATCAAAATTTGTTAAACATGTTAGTTGACTATGTTGCTCAGACGAGTTCGTTTGCCAAAAGAATCCAACAACCGGAAGAACGTGTTTTTACCGGAAGTAATATATGTGTTTGCACTCTAACGGTCAATTTTTAAATCAAATTTGGTACACATGTTAGTTGTCTAAGTCGCTTGAAGCACGTTTTTTTTTACCAGAAGTAATTCCTTATTTAGATTTGTCATACTAGAACCAAACTTTTTTAGAGTTTTATATAAAAACATATATGTAGGATATTCTGCACATTTTTTTTTTTTTTAATACCTTTTAGCTTGCTTGGTTTCCCCAAAATTGATTAAAACGTAAAATAGCAAAAAATTTCCAGTTCAAATCCACGTGGGGGCATCTTGTGATTTGAGACCTATGGCCGAATTTGTACGCTGCGAGCAAAGTATGCCATTACCTGAGGCCACAAGGTCGAGGTGCAAACTTGCAGAGTGAGTTTTTCCGCTGTGAGTGGAATGGAGGAGCGCTTGAGTCAAAAATGGAGGCTTAGGTACAAATAAATTCTACTAAAATATTTAAAACACATACGCAACTATTCAGCACCTTCGTGAGTAAACAAATTTCCCAAATTGTTGGTTGAAACATGGTCGTATTATTTTACATTTTGTTTTTTCTTGTATTTTTTGTTTTCTTTTGAAGAAGTTTTGTAATGTATTAAAGTTGTACTCGGGCTTATGAGTGGTAGAAATTGCGAAATCATCTTACATACATGGATAATGAAAGAAATCATTTATTGGGAGTTTCCTATGAGTTTTATTCCTTGTTCCGGAAACTCTATCTAAATACTTTTACACAGGATTATAGTAAATATAATATCCTTTCGAATGATATAACTAACAAATTGTACTCGGGCTTATATACTCCTCAAATCCCTACCCAAAAACGATTAAATGGTATAACTCCGCCATTTTGAATCAGATTGAAAAACAACAAAAAAAGTATACCTGAAGAATCCTACAAGGTCCCTTTAACCAAAAAATCTGCAATTTTGAAATATGTGTACTAGCGCTTATTAATCCGGGAATAAAACATATATATATAAAATATTTATTTTGGGAATCGTCTCCAAATGGTCTTAAACGTCTAGAAACGAAGGAACCCTCCGCCGACCAACCGTTTTCAAGTTGGTTCGAGTGTAATCACTGTTATTTTATTCAAAAATTCGGCTTAAAAGGCCAATGAGGACAGTTAGTTTACACGTATGCTTTGATGTATTAACAGTCAATTTGTCTTAATGAACTGTTTCTAGAATCTGTATTTTCAGCTATGACACCCTCTGTCGACGCAATCAATGGTTTGTCGTCCAAACACGCTCAATTCAGCAATGCACTGACTGTCAAATTAAAACGCATCATGACAACTCCCAGATTGATTAACGTCTATAAACTTAGATAAAAGTGGACTGTATTTGAAAGAGTAAAACTGTCAGCCTTACAATTTAATTTTAATAATAATCTATACGCAATTAATGTCACACTATGAGGAAACGGGGTCAAAGTAACGACCAACATTTGACATTACAATATAATCGTTTAATGATTATTTTTGACAAATTAAATACTGCGTCAAATGATTTATATTTATTATTGAAAGACAATTAATAAGATTTTGCTTCTAAAGTTAACCAAAATATAATCTGTAAAATAAATAATCTTTTGCACTGACAACTATCAGCATTTATATAGTAATCTTTGTAATACGTATGCAATTAATTGTATAGCCAAATTATGAACATAACATAAACATAAGAAAACAAGGCGCCTTGCCAAAATGGTACTTAACCTAACTATAACTAAAATACCTATATAC
>JAGFPH010007008.1:6593-16602 GCA_018207615.1 Philaenus spumarius | reverse complement strand
AATTAACGCTATTAATATTCGGGCGTCGTATTCTTTTGCGTACATTAGTCATTGTATTTTAAATAGTATTTGAACAATGGTAGTTGATAAAATTGGCACAAATGATTTTCGGGCATCGATTTTTTCGCAGAAATACGCTGTTGTATATTACATTGCGTTTTAATGCCGGCATTTTATAAAATTAATGCTATTAATATTCGGGCGTCGTATTCTTTTGCGTACATTAGTCATTGTATTTTAAATAGTATTTGAACAATGGTAGTTGATAAAATTGGCACAAATGGTTTTCGGGCATCGATTTTTTTCGCGGAAATACGCTGTTGTATATTACATTGCGTTTTAATGCCGGCGTTTTATAAAATTAACACTATTAATATTCGGGCGTCATATTCTTTTGCGTACATTAGTCATTGTATTTTAAATAGTATTTGAACAATGGTAGTTGATTAAATTGGCACAAATGGTTTTCGGGCATCGATTTTTTCGCGGAAATAAGCTGTTGTATATTACATTGCGTTTTAATGCCGGCGTTTTTAAAAATTGACGCTAATAATATTATTCAGTCGTCGTATTATTCCGACCGGGAAACAATAATTTTGGACTTCACAGAACAAATCACCACCCTCGTCAATTGCTAAACAGAGTTACAGTCGTTCGCTGCGCGTTAGAACTGCTTTATCTAATTTAATGTACCGACAAGACGCCGAGCGACAGCGTGACCGCCGTGTTTTTACAAAAATGGCGTGCAATTCATGTGGACGCGTCGGTGACGCTGTCGCTCGTGAGCGCCGATCTCATACTAACTCCGATTTAACTAAATGCTTCCGCTGGATGCAACTGCCGAATTGCCGGGTGTCGCTCGTGCGAACCAGCCCTTGTAGTCCGAACGAGCGTATTTGTAGTGTTGATAAGCCATAAATATATAAACTTGGTTTCGACAAAATATTCGGGAAAAGTCGGGAATTTAATATGGGAAATTTGCTAGACACCCTGCTTTATCTTTTCAAGCTATAATTCTATCTGAAATAACGCATTCACCTTCTAATGTTTATATGGACTATCAAGTCAAACAATACTTCACAAACTTTAACTTAGCCGATCCTGACTATCACTCTCCTGGTGCAATTGATATTGTGCTTGGTTATGATTTATATGAAGACATCTTTACTGGTAAACGACAGAATACACCAGATAGTTATCCTACTGCTTTTGATAGTATATTTGGTTGGGTACTGTTAGGTTCCACTACTCATATGGTAAACACTAAGTCTATTACTACTTGTCTGTCTCGTGTGGAAACATCACTAGAACATGTCTTAACAAAATTTTGGGAGACTGAAGAACCTCCTACTACTAGCCAAATAAGTCCAACAGAACAACAGTTTGAAAACTTCTATGCAGCGTACCTACTCATCAGCGTACCTCTTCAGGTAGATATATTACTTCTTAGCCATTCAAGGAAAATCCTAATAATCTTTTAATTTAGCCTTACTTGCTTTAAACATCTAGAACGAAAATTGAAGCGGGATCCAGAATTAAAAACGCTTATAAAAATTGTATTCACGAGTATGAAGAACTTAGTCACATGCAACGAACAAATCACCAACAAGATTTACATTATGTCATACCACACCATGCTGTTTTCAAAGAAAGTAGTTCTACCACAAAGCTACGTGTAGTGTTTGATGCCTCGGCCAAGACGTCTAATGGTGTTTCTCTAAATGATATTTTGTACTCAGGCCCAAAGCTGCAAAGCAATATCACTGAAATAATATTTAAATTTCGCTTTCATAAAGTAGTTATTACAGCGGACATTTGTAAAATGTTCCGTCAAATTTTAGTTGATGATGAACATCAATTGTATCAACAAATACTCTGGCGTGATTCTCCCGAATTACCTGTTCAATTATATAAATTAAAAACGGTCACTTATGGCATGACTTGCTCTCCTTATCAAGCAATTTGAACTCTACAACAATTAGCTAAAGATGAAGGCCATCGGTTTCCTATTGCTGCACAATCTCTTTCCACTGACACTTATGTGGATGACATTGTAACAGGTACAACTTCAGTCGAGAAGGCTATCCAATTCTGCTTTAATGAACGTCAATCAAGACTTTTGTGAGACACCACTTCGCTTGGAAGATGATCAACAAACTCTTAAAATTCTGGGAGTCCAATGGCAATCTGCCCAAGACACCTTTACTTATCATGTAAATAATCAAACATTTGTAACTACTAAACGTGGCATACTATCTCTTATTGCTAGAATTTTTGATCCTATAGGTTGGTTATCTCCGTTGGTATTATGGGCCAAGGCTCTAATTCAAGATTTATGGACCCTAGGGTTGAAATGGGATGAACCCATTCCTCCCACATTAGAGTCTCGGTGCTATACCTTTTTTCAAGAACTGCCTTTAATTGAACAAGTTTCAATACCTCGTTATGTACTGGCCCAAAACCAAGTCTGCAATTACATGGGTTCTGTGATGCGTCAGAGAGAGGATTCGCAACAGTTATTTATCTGAGGGTGGAAATTGACCAAAACCCTACCACTTGTCATTTACTACTAGCAAAATCTAAAGTGGCTCCTACCAATTGTCAGTTCCACGTCTTGACCTATGTGCAGCTCACCTACTCGCCAAATTATTAAACTTTGCTCAGCAACAACTACTTCGCAGCCCAGTTGATAAATTGCCTATCTATGCTTGGACCGACTCTGCTGTAACACTCAGCTGGCTTCACACGTCTAAATTTATATTTTTAGAAAAAAACTAAAGTCATTCTTGTAGGAAAAATCTCAAAAGATAGTTACTTCCGGAGAAAAAAACGTGCTTCAGGTTGTTGGATTGTTTTTGCTAAGGAACTCATTCGAGCGACTTAGACAACCAACATGTTGCCACGCGCAAACCTCCCTTTTCTTAAAATTTATTCAATAAACACAACCTTTTGTTGTTAACTTTAACACTTTCTTCATCAAATAACACCCAAGTGTTTTCAGGCCTTATTTGATGCTGTTCTGTTGTACTACCCCGTTAGAACAATTTGAGAGGTTTGGCGAGGGCAAGAAAAGGAAAACCTTTTGTTTCCTATTCTTAAGTTTTTTAAATTTAAATGAATTAGACCTTTTTTATCTTTTGTGTAGTACACTAGACTCTTTTTCGGGATCGTTTCCTTTAGAGTTAAATTTGTAGTGATCCGTGAATAACTCACCTGCTGACTTAATTACACTAGAGCACTGAATGGTTTTAGGATGAATTTGATTGGATTTGTAAATTATATATTCAAAAATTTTCTATTTGAAAACACAAAAACGATTTATTAATCAACATAAATCCATTAACTTTGAAACAACAAATTATTTTTTCAAAAACACAATGAAATTTATTTATCTTTAACTTATCATTACATATATTTAAAAATAGCAAAGTGAATAATTAATTAATTAATTAAAATTAATTTGTATATTAATGATTATATTATTTACATACGACGATTTGCCATTGTGAGTAATGAAATTTACTAAACGAGTTTACTTTATTCAATTTCCCCAGAATCTACTTGAATTTATTAATTTAACTTATTTTAATTAGATTATTATTTTGTAAAAAAGGGATTTATTTAAAATTATAAGTAACAATGATCGTTTGCCACTTACAGAACACAAGAAGTTCGACGCGTAATTCTTTCTGTTGATTTCCAGCGTTTTAAAGTTGTTCTCCTTGGTCCCCAGAATGGTTTCTTCGGCTTACAGTTGTCTTCTCCTGGACTTAATTAAAGTTGTCCTCTCCTAGTTGATTGTAGTATCTTTTGGCAAGATACGCCGTTTATATGGATATTCTTCTCCCGAAATTATCACGACCCGACTTAGCTTTAGGCCGGAGCTAGAACGTAACGCACACCGTAACCGATCAGCCCTCGACTTTCTCTAAGTACCCTCGGAGCTTGGTCAGCTGTTTACTCGTTGGCGCTTTGTGTTAAACTGATGTTAGAGGGGATGCAAGCTTCTATCCTCGACTTTTTACTTGTCAAACCAGCATCTTCCTCTATGTAACAAGAAATTCTGATTTCTTGCTTTAGAAATATATTTTTTGGTCTTAATATATTTCCTGATTTATTTGATGAATTTTAGTGCCTTTATTTCCCATCGATTAGGCCTAATTTAATTATTATCTTCATTTTTTGAATTACAATGTGCGGTCTGTTTTGCTTTGCGTAGTAGCTCCGATGACGTCACTTCCCTCTTGGTGCTTCGGCCTTGCGTGCCTGTATGAACTTGTCGATTTGCGAATTTGACTTTGATTTCATCCAAACTCTATAACTTCTTTCTGCGTGGTCGGATTTTGATTTTGTTGACTTCTATGGATTGGTTGACGTTTTCTGGTTTCTCTGGAATACGAATGGCGTTTCTACTCCTCTTCCTTCTTGAGTTATAGACTTCGTTATTTTTGTTTAAATTTTGAAATTTATTTCCTGTAAATTTGAAATTTTCCATTTTTCCTTGCTTGTATCTTCTTCGGTTGGTCTTGAAACGCGCTAATCTGGTGTTGGATTCTTGATAGCTTGTTTGGTTGTCTAGTTATTCAGCTTGATGTTACTCTAATTGCCTTCGTTTGGTTTTCGGCGTCTCATTTCCCCCCTTTAAAGCTTTTTTCATATCTCACATGGCATTACAATTTATTACACATATATATACCCTATTTTATCAATATTTCCCTTTTATTAATCTCCCTTGTATTTATTTTGAATTAATAAAATTTTTTATTAATTTATTTTATTTTTATAAAACTACTTATTTATTTATATTGAACTTCGGCTTGATTATGCCCTATTATTGACTCTATTAATTGCTATTTTTTATGATTTAATTACATTTGAACTTTATGAGTTATTGGCCTTTTTATGCCCAAGAGTGACTTTACCCTTTATTTTTTAGCTATTAAACTTTATAACTTTATATTTTTTATTACCTTATTTTCTTTACCCTTTTTACTCTACAAATGACGCTACTTTGTTTTTGGATTTTATTCAAATTCTGCAAAATCGATTTGTTTACGCTTACATTTTTGTCTATAACTTTTTAACAAATTATCATAACAAAATTATTTTTATTACTCCTTGCTTATTTAACTCTCCTTTCAACATAAATCTAATAATAACAACTTTTTTTTAATAAAATTACAAACCCCTATCTTTCAATGTTAATTCGCTTCTAACCAAATTTAGACAAGACCGGACAAGTCTATGCCTGTCAGATCCTGCAAGGTTTTGGCTCGATTTTGTCGCTAATGCCTACGTCATATTCTGCACTTATTCAACTACCACAATTTTAGTTAATTCTGCAAAACTGTTAATAATTACTATTTTCACATTGGAAACTACTTTTTTATCTTAATTTTGGGCTTTTTTGACACCCTTTAGCTTTAATCTTTTGTTATATTGACTCTGAATTTATTTTAATTAATGTAATTAATTAACCCCAATTGGATCGGTCGATTGGCCGCTCCAATGTGTACCAAATTTGGACCAAATTGGACTTAAAATGCGGCCGCTAGAGTGCGAACACATATATACATATATATATGTGATTTTTAATGACATCCCAAAACGTCTTCTGGGGACCATGATCGGTGCTCATTTGCTTATCCCGACCTTGGGTCTTATCATAAGGGCCACTGCAATAGCTCATTTTTCCTATGGAAATTATCTAATAAACTTGGATAAAATGTTTTAAATTTTAATCCAGACTTGACAGTTCTCCGTATTTAGGACTCACTTGGCAGTTCTAATATTGACCACAATGGCATATACGAGAAGTGTGTTAACTTTTCTGGAACGTTTGTAACACTAACGTCCATGTCACAGAGAAAATAATAAAATAAGAAATAAATCAGCTGTTTCCTATAGTGACTAAAGATACAGAGGTTTGGTCTAAATGAATAATGACGCAATACTAAATAATATTAATCATTTTAATTTTTGCATATAACTATATTTCTTAATGACGCAAAATAATTACAGTAGAATCATTTTTTTATATAAACAAATAATAAAACATAAAAGCAGACTGTAAAAGTAGGTAATATAAAAGCAGACTTAAAAAACATATTAAAATATGAGCGTGTGTAAAAGGTGAAATTGTACAGAAACTTTATTTCAATGAGTAGTGCGTTATAAGCGAATAATAAAGCGGCAGTCGAAATTATAAACAGTTCAATAAATAGAAAATAGTAACGGGACATAACACAATTCAATGTACTGAGATCTTGATATGATAGTGTATGCAGTAATCATGGAAGCAATAAAAAGAGAGAGAGGGAAACAACTTGCGTACGTGCCGGGAGACAGGTTCTCAGCGAGAGGGTACGCGACGGAACGTACTAGAAACACAAGAGAAGAAAAAATGGCGTGAAAGGCATTCTACGTTTTGTAAGTTGTGGGAGCTGCATTTACCACAAAAATATAGTTTACTTAAAGTTTGAATATTAAGAGTAGTACGAAGGTGAAGTAGAGGAGTGACAGTGTTAGTACAATCTTGGACGACAAGAAATATTTTATATCTTCGATGATAGGACGATCTGAAGAATTGTGAAATGTGCTTCGATAAAAACGCGCGTAGTGAAATGGAGAGTGCTTCATATTTGTGTGATCATAAAAAGTCCTAGGTAAAAACAGTGAGATAGACAACGCAGTAAGTAATAAATGGCCATTATTTTAAGTTTAAAAGTCTGCATTTTTAAAAACTTATAAAAAATTGAGTAATAACTTAACTTAAACTTTTCACTTATTGCGTCATTTATTTGCAAGCTAGGGCTGACAAAACTTTGTATAATTTGTAAATAGTTAATCGATTTGTATGTTTAATTGTTCTATGACATTGATATTTTTTGTTGTAAATATTCATTTTCTGATTATGTTTGAGTAAACAAAATAGTTGCTGCCACAATGTCTTGAATTTCTTTATATAGCCACGAATGTCCGTTTAGCCATTACTTTGATAGCCAGGTTCCCACCCCTAAGAGAATAGAATTAATTAACAAATATTTTTCAGTGATTAGTAATTACAAATATATATAGGCAACAGAGCATAAGTGAGGTTATATGTGGATTATCGCAAATATTATGATTGTTATTTTTTTTTATTAAGATTATGGGAGTCAAGTGAAGGTGATTTTTAAGGTTTTAAGAGTAAGGTGAGTTGAAGTAAGGTGAAAAATATAATATTGTTCTACGTTGAAGTTGGGAGAAAGATGTTATGGAGAGTTAAGGTGGGCGATGATTTATTATTGAAGTGAGGCAATAGGCCTAGGAGGTGCATAAGCAATTTTAAGTATTACATGGGCGACGATTTTTGTTTTTAAGGTGAATAGGTAAAGGAGGTGATGAAGAGATATTAATAATTATTAGATAATCCACATATAGCATTTTTATTTTTGATTTAAGACATATTTTTTTTTAATTTTTGAATTTTTACCGAACCCCATTTTTTTTTAACACAGTATAACTTAATTTATTTTTTTATTTTTGCAACGCTTATCGTTGCACGTTTTTCTAAACTCATTTTAAACTTTTACAATGTGATATAAAGAGAAACGTGGTTACTTTCCCGGAGTTTTTTCTCAGACTGCCTTCTTTTAGCTACACATTTGATCCTCTCCCTTCTACAGGCCTACAATCTAACCAATTTTTAACATTGAACTACCCCACTTTCCCTTTTGTTTTAGCCTTATCACTTGGGTTACAGTAGGCGTAGAATTTTTATAATATTTTTACCGTGTCCCTGCTTAATTTATCTACCATTGTATATCTTAAAACATCTGATTTGGTTAATTAATGTTTTTGCTTAATTTGCCTTTAGTTGGCCCACTTGCATCGACGATCTTTGATCAGCGCTCAACTTCTAACATGAAAACTTTCCCTCGACAGCTTGTTTCTTTTGGTTTGTTAATTTGTGACACATTTTTCCCCTAAATCCTGTATCTCTGGATCCTGTGCTCCGATCTCCTTCTGGTTTGCAGTACAGGGCCTTATTCATCTTCCTGACTCCGTACAAACTCGATTTGTAGTCGTACTACCTCGAGTTCGGATCTGCGACTTTTCGCGTTTACGACCCGCGGCTTTTTGGATTTCGCGGTTTTTGCTCCGTTTCGATTTTAATGTTTTTTCTCATTGTCCTTTACTCACTTTTCTGCTTTTGAACTCATCCCTTTTTGGTAAAGTTACAACTTTTTTTTTGATTTCAGTTTTTCTTAAAATTATTTATTACCCTATTTTACCAAACTAGCTAACCCCATCTATCTTCCACATGTTTTTACACAGAATAGAATTATAGTACTTCATTTTCATCTTAAACTTGTTATTATAGTTATCCATTTTCTTAAATTTACTTAAATAAAACTTAATTTTTCTTAATTTTATTTTCTTTTGTCTTAATTACCTTTTATTTAATTTACAATGAATTTTAAAGCTGGTCGTCTACTAGGTCGGTAGAGAGGCGCGTACTGGAGAGCCTCGTCCACTCAGAGCGCGGCGCAGTAGCTTTCCACCCATTTTGGTCACCTTATATTCGGTCATGGTTTGACAGTATTTAATCTTGTAGTAGGAACATAAAAACTGGTGTTTTCAAAATAATAAATTGATATATATTTAGAACTAAATTACCAAACTTTTGTATATTTAAAAAAAAACTACAAACAATTTTTACTACTTTTTATGTAGGCCTAACGTTGAACTTTTTCCTTCCGTTACTTAACATTTTTTGTTTCTTGAGCTAATAACTTTGTAAATGTTACATCAATCAATTTTTATTGGCAAATATGAATTTTTTGAACCTTTATCTACAAAAAAGCTACGGGACACTTTTGGATTGGTTTATAATTAACTATATTTGGTGAATTTTTGAAAATATACTTGCACACACAACGAGATGGCTTGGCATTGCAAAAAATTAGTATGAACGGTTTAAGGGTTTTAATTAACATACATGAACTTGAGACATTACGTTTTTGAAATGAACAACAGATTGGTTGCACTGTTATATTAATTCAACTAATAGTCTGTAACTTTGTGGCAAAAAGTTTTCTTTTTTCCTAAAAATGAAAATGTTTCATCACAATTATAACATTTTCTACATTTTGTATGAAACAACCCTTAGCCTATTTATTTATATTTGCCACAGTTTTTTCTAAAAAGTGAAATACTTTTTTTGTATAAATATTGTATTCAAGTAAGTAAAATTGTAAGGAAGAGGACCAAATAATTTTTTGTTAGTATTGAATCTACAAGATAGACTTACCTTTGAATTACGACACGTGCAGAAAGACTTTGTTGTGGTTTTAGATCAGCTGCTCACATGAGAGTTGGATAGGTACGAATGTTGCCGAGTACAGTCGAAGTTATCCAAACCCAACAAATTCTGACCTAGGCCTCATCCACTAGGTCGGAGGAGAGGCGCGATGCGGCTCGGTACCGACCTCCAACAGTTTCTAATTTATTCGAAAACAGCGCCGCGCCGCGCTACCTCCCCTAATGGATGAAGCTTTTATGTTAAAATTTAAATACATTTTCCTTTTTCTTGGAATAATTACTCTTCTAATTTAACAATTTAAAAAATTAAATTAACAAGTTATTGCCAAATGTTTGCTCTAAATAATAAACCATATTAGGTTGTTCTAGCTCGTATAGTTTTTAAGTAATATGATTCTAAACAAAATTATTATTTTGTCATAAATAAATTCTGTAGGATTCTGTAATGGTAGTAGCAAGTCTATTCTCCCGTAAGACCTGTACTGCACGGTGAACTTGGAATCGAGTGTAGTGGACGACCATCTTTACAAGTTAATGGACTACATCCGCCCTCTACCCTCTCTGTCGCACATACACAGCTTGGCGTGGACAGTAATCCATTATGGGTAACCCGACTGTTAGCCGGCGTACTAACTGAACAGTATTGGGAGTATTTTCAAAACACAATGCATTGCGTGCTACACACGCCATCCCCTGTATTGGG
>JAGFPH010007007.1:51342-70656 GCA_018207615.1 Philaenus spumarius | reverse complement strand
TTTAAAACTAAATTTTGCAGGTATCAAGTGTTATTTAAAACTAAATTATTTTTCTATCACAATTAATCTCTATAACTTAATTGAAAATTTATTTAAGAATTTAAAACATTTGAAATGCACAGCTGACTGTAAACGCTTCTATAAAGTGCGGATAATTTCCTCAGGTTTTGTAATTATATTGCTATTAATATCAGTTTAAAAAAGCTTTGATAATACTTTTCTTTTGCTACAGGTTGATAAACATTTCAGGTTTTTGTCTCAAAATTACTCTACTCAGAGAACAAATAAATAGATAAATTATCCAAAGACAAAACAAACATGTGTAAGTAGGTATTTTACAGACTGTTGAACAGTTAATTTTTTTTTTTTTTTTTTTTTTTTTTTTGTGTGTGTGCATTATTTGAGAATTAATTTACTCTTTAATTCATGGTAAAATACTTTGAAAGTTTAGTTTATGTAAATACAAATATTACTAAATAATATGTATACTTTAGCATTGTGACATTACACATAATAGATACTCAGACTAGCTAAAATAATCCAATATGATTTACTGTTTTGACTAGAGGTGCTAGATCTCGAGTGGTAATAAGAAAATTCAGTCCCAATCTCATCCACAAGAATGATAGCATTTTTCTTAAGACGTTTTGAAAGTCCAAGATGTAATTTTAGTGAGTTTTCATAAAGTGTAGAATGCTACTTTAGATTGGAAGGAACCCAAACAGAGAACTAAAACAAGTTTGTTTATAACCTAGTTTCTGAGTTTTAGGGTCTTAAGTAATGGAAATGTCTATTAAACAAGTACTAATATATTTTTACATAGTGTAACAATTAAGTTAGTAGGATTAGTAAATCTAAAATCTGACTTACTAATAAGTACTCTCACATAGTTTATATTTCTTTCAATGATTTTAAACATTACTTAAAATTTCTCGCTTTTGTCCTTGTAGCCCCTATTCCTATTACTTCTCTTAAAAAAGTACTAATTCTTGTCACAAAACAAGAAGTAACTCTTTCACGCCTTTAGTTTTGACAGACATTTTATCATTTTTATTAACTTCAATTATTGAGGATTTCTATTCTTCAAATCCATAAAGTAACTGACTCCAAAATGTCAGAATGAAAAATTATATAATATGAATTAATATTTTTGTTAGTAGTTTTCTTTATACATTGTAAAAGTAAATTCATCCCTTTTATAACTTATTTTGAAATTTCTCCTTATTTTTTAAGCCCTCTATTTTGAGACGCCTCTTGTACTTTCTGTATATGCAGTAGAACCTCGATAATCGATCAAATTGGGGCCGACTGTACCCCGAACTATAAAAAACTTGGAATACGCGAAGAAATGGACAAAAATGAAGAATAATATAATTTATAATGTTTTAATTAACAATAAAATGTTTAAATAACTGGAAAGTGCTGCTGTACACACACAACAGTATTGTACAACACTACACACAATTAAAGTTTTAAAAAACAGTCCAATAGTTTTTGCTTCAAAATAGAGCCACGATTTTGAGCTGCAATGTCAAGCCATCGTCTCAGTAGCACCGTGTCGGTCGGCGTCGCCTCGGCCTGTTGTTTGCCATAACGCAGTGCTGCACAATGTTACACAACAAAGACATATGCGTAGCGCGCATACTTCCGAGGTAAGTGAACAACTGAACTTTTTTTAAATAGCACGAGGTTAAGAATGACTTAGTTAACACGGGATATAAGCGGCGGCGGCAAGACCCAATGTTGAGTCATTACCTACGGCATTTTAAACGTACAACGGTGCGGCGATAATACAGTAATTTTCTAGGCACATTACAACCGATGTTTTAAAGCTTTAAAATATCGAAAAAAAAACAGTTATTTTATTTTCCAAATACAGCTCGAAATACCCGGACCCTCGAAATATTGCGACTCGAATTATCCAGGTTCTACTGTACATGAATTGTAAAAGTATTTATAATATCACAATACTAAAAGCTACAGAATTCTGAATTTTGTAAACAATATCTGATAAAAGGTTTTTCCTTTTCTGTACTAATTTTTAAATTTTAGACACAAAATTTGAACACTTACAAATGGAACAAATCAACTTTTTTAACGAAACACTACACAAATAGTGCTTCCGGGCAACCTAAAAATACAACACTATAACATCTATAATATATACAACTTAACATAATCACATTTAAAGCACTTATTAATAGTTAAACCGTTTGCTTAGCTTAATTATTTTATCACGATTATAAATAAACTTAAAAAATTAAGTAAACCATATTGTACAAGTTTAGTGAATTGTTATTACTAATACAACCTATTTCGTATGTTTCGGAGTATAAACACAATTATACATATCTGTGGTTTTCTGAAAATCTGCAATACACAATGCAATGAGTTAAATCTGATGAACCCTTGAGTGAGAAGAGAATATATTTTTATACATTGTGGCAGAGTGAAGAGTGAAAATTTACATACTGTAGTCTTAAATATAACTCGGACGACCTTGTATTCCAATTGTTCTTGTAAATAGTTCAAAACTTTTTTAAATGTTTCCCGGCAGTAATTATCTTATACATTTTATCATTTTTCAAATTAAAAGTCACATTACAATTGACTTTTCTATGGTGAGACTGCCGAACAATCCCTATTAGTTATTCTTGTTTTTTTATTTTTTATTTACATGATTCGTTTCAACTATTTCTTGGTCATTATCAAACGCACTGTAACATTTTAAGCCATGAGTAATCATCAAGGGGTTGATTTGTATGTATATTGAAACATAAGATTCTGTGTTTTTTTTTAGCAAAAGAACAGTGAAATGTCAGATTCACAAAATTTGTTAGATAGCCTAGAAGCTAACCTCAAAATTTACTTATCAGAAAATATCAGTTTGGAAAATTAAAATAACTTTAAAATCATAGAATATTGAACAACCAAATTAAATCTTAAACCTACCTTTCTTTTAAATTCGAATTTTGTTTATTTTAAATATATAAAACATAACATTCACAATCAAACAGTTGTTTATAACCTAAAGCAGTTTAACTAAGAACCTTTTCACTATTCTTTTGTGTAGTTATTACATGTTTAGATCATTAAATTTATTAAAATCAAAATTATATTGTGTGTTTGTAAATATAAAGAACAACTGAATGTATGTAAATAGGTTAATAAATTTAAAAAAAACAAAACAAGCTATGTTCAGTGTTAAAAATATGATCGATTGATGTATTCGCGTAAGAAACAGTGCGGCAATCTATCGAACAATTACATCGATGTCTAGACAGTGACGGTGTTACAAAAAATACGATATATAAAGTGATTATTTCTAGTTTAAATCATTTTTTATAACCATTTAAAACAGAAAATGAACACAAAATTTTGTAATTAGAAGAAGTATGATTAAATTAAAACTAACATGGAAAATACTAACATTTATGCAAATTCAGTGCCTCAAAGTAAATAAGCAATAGCTTATTTAGTGCCTTATAGCGTATTCAGTGCCTTATAGCTTAACTCAATGAAAAACCCCTCCTTAACAGACAAAAATATGAATTAAAGAACAATAAAAACAACACTAAAACTTGATCGATCATCAAGTACAATATAAATTATATGTGAAAAATTGGAAAATTATATTCGTGTAACTAATTGGAAGAAAAATAAAACAAGAAGAAATTTTGAATGTCTTTTTGCCTCAATACCTAGACATGCCTACACCGTTGTTCACCTTAAACACATTAAATATACTCCATTCAAGAATTAACTCTTTGAAAAGAAATTCATTCTGAATGGACAAAGAAAGTTGATGTACTACAGTATAGTTAAACTTAACGCGTTATTAATTTAGGCTTTCCTTGACCAAACAATAATACTGTTAGTTCTGTTTTAGAAGATGATTCTTAATTTCATGATTTTGTATTCAAACTTTTGATATCTTCAGTATAAATATAGAATATAGCACACAAGTTTTACGAATCAAGCTAGTATGGAAAACGCCATTATGGTTACCGTTAATAATAAACCAGAGAAGTCAAATTTGAGTCGCCCACTGTGGGTGCGGGAGTCATCGTGTGAAAGGTTTACAGGATTTATTAATAAATAAAAAAATATCAACAAGCCATTATAAAATGAACTAACCATGGCAAGAATAACTTATCCATTAGTGGTAGAGAATAGTGAAAGGAAATGACGGCACCAAACACAGTAATATAGGCATGAAAGAAAAACATATTTGTAACATTTTTTCAAAAATTTTTGATCTGTTATAGTTTTTCTGTAAAGTATATGAGTGCCTCTAATACCATTTTTTATTTTTTTTTTAATTGGGAGAGAGGGGTTCTAGCAACATTTTTGGGTTATCATGAAAACTAAGTACCAAACTTTGGCCTTCCAAAATCATGATTATTGGAACATAAAGGGTTAATATGCTTTGTGAGTAAGCCAAATTTCATTATGATGCCTTTACCTATTACTGAGGGGACAAATTTTACCGTGTTAAGACAGACAAATGATTGATCCTTAAAGGGTTCCATTTTTCCTTTTAAGGTTCGGAACCTTAAAAATAATAAATAAAGTTAAAATTTCATCTTCTGTAAATGTGGCTGAACTTTTCATGAATAAATTAATGCAGGGGGAATCTGCAATGATAAATTGAATTCCTTAAAGAGAAGAAACGAAATTGTTTTCACAACAAACCACTTTTACCTGCTCTGGGTGGGCTAATGTTCCCGTTATTTTGGAACAATAGAATTTGAGAGAACTAGATTGTTTGTTACGTGTGTTACCTCTGGTTTAAGAAAATAAATGTACAGATGTGCTTGCTAACAAAGTTACCATTCTGCGGTATTTCCAAAGGACTGCAATGATAGCTGCCGACTGGACAAGAATAGAGCAAGAACAAATCAGTACTAACAATGAGCCAACATTAAATAATGTCACCTCTAGACCTCGTAAACAAATTGCACCAGACCTTCTTATGATAGTCAAATGTAATATAAGGAAGGTGATAAGGCTGCTCATTGCCCTAATTACAACAAATTTAGACAACATATACACCAGAGTCCCAACATGTAGGAAATGTAGCAAGCATGATGTTTCAATAGGGTAACTAAACCTTTAGAACATTGACAAAGGAACAGACCATTCCTGAAGACAACCTCATCAGGCAGATCCTTCTTAGTTCATCGAACCCATGAGCAACGGAATAAGACAGACAAGACGAACACTTCTGCCAGTTTTTAACTAGGTCTAATTTTAAAGTTTGTTGCCGATTCAGTTTTAGTCCTAGCTTCTGATTGGGCGGTTTTAATATAGGCTTAGACCTGTTTGTAACAATTTAGTATTTTTTCACTTGTTTTATGAATAAAATTGTTACATTTACTCTCAGAACGTTGTGCATTATATTTTACATACCGTACACAAAAAAAATGTTGGCAAATGTACAGATAAATAACGATTATAAAAATACTAATTGTTTTGATACATTTACTCATCTAAACTATGCTTATAATTTTTTTTAAATTCTCTCTCTTAAATTTTGCGTTTCTATGTATGTATATCGTTTTATTTATGTACTACCATAATGTCTTTAATTTTTTTGTAGTTAAATTTATTTTTATTTTGTGTGCATTATGTGTATTTATATAGACTATAAGCATGTATATAGAAATGTTTACTATATGTTGGTTAAAAGGAAGAGAGGACCAGGTGGTCCTAACGTCACCAAAAATTAAAACTTTAAATCAATCTCTCTTCTTGTAAACTTATTACATTTATTCTCAATTAATTGTATAACATGCCAATCAGATAGAAAACCACAGATTAAGGCCTGTTTCACACTTAACCGGCTGTCGTGTAAACGATGCCGTACACACGACAATCGGGACAAAGAGTATACGACTGTTTTCACACTTGCCCGACAAATGTTGTGGTATATTTTATGTGGAAGTCGGCTACATATCGGCTAGATGTCAGTTACACGACAGCCGGGTAGGTGTGAAACAAGCCTAAGAGTTAACAAAGTGAAAGAGGACACAAAATATAGGATTTTATAGAGTTATTCCACAAACAGTTCTACATTTGTTTGCTACAAGAGTAGGACCTGTCACATCCGGACCCTCCCATAACCGGACGCATCTCCAAACAAATTTTCGTTGTGTGGCGGATGGAGTGGAAAAGTGAAAGTTGCAGCTAGTTTAATGTTTGCGCACTGCGCCTAGTCCATTCTTAGCGGGCTGCTGTGACCTTGAAAAGGTCAATTACTCTCTCCCCGAAAATTACAACTTTTTTTTTTAACTGATGTAGCTATTAGTGTTCCTTTACGGTACTGTAAGTAAATCTTTATACTTAACCGTGCCGAACTGTAGGCCTACCGGTAATTTTTTTAAAGCTAGTGTTGGTTTATAAGTATAGTACCTACATACTTTAAATATTTAATTACTGTACTATAATAATTAAAATTGTGTTTTTACAATGTAAACTGTTTTCTTTTAATTGCCAATAGTCTATGGTTGTGTACAGAACGTCAATTTATTAGCCTATATAGTACATTGTAGTACAGTAAATACAAGTCCAAAACGCTTGAAACATCTAAAAATAGTATTAAACAATAATGGCTTTCATTGTTTTGGGCCCTTTGGCTATTTATAAATGACCTTGCTATATCCAGATTTTTCTATATCCGGATCGGCTGGTCAGATTTTTCTGAATATGACAGGTTATACTGTAAATGATTTGGAGAAAAGATGGTCTGGATCGTTTAGTTGTATATATTTTTAAAACACATTAAGATATGCCATTTTATACTGAAATATTGCTTTTCAAGTTTAAATATTTTATAACTACTTACAAACACTTTAACAAGCATTTTAATTGTGTTCCAAAGATCTTAAAACAATCTCATTAATAAATAATCCATCTTTTCACTGTTCATTCCCTTCTATTATGCTCCGAATAAATTATCTGAAGGAAAAAACAGATTTAGAAATAAGTTTTAATTGAAACTTAAGTCATTTGACAAACGAGTAGTTACTAAATTTCTTTATTTAGAAACATTGTGTTTTCAAATCTCCTATAATTGATATAAATCTCGAATAGTCAAAACAGATAAAAAATATTTCACACAGATGTCCAACTGGAAAAGAAAAAGTGTATTGGGTTTGAGTCAAACATAAGTGTCTAATGTTGCCAAGTTGAACGGGCAGATAATAGAGGTATTACTACTCCACAGAGAGTACATGGCAACACTCTTCATATAATATAAAAAACTATCGTCCTGTATATAGTGCAGTCTTATTAAATTACAGACCTCTTAACACGGTAGACAGCTCTCTCCGAATATAATCTTTTCTCCGTAGCTAAACATTTAACTAGTCATCAGTTTCGACCCACAAGAGTGAAAAGTACAACTTAAAAACAAAAAATCTATTTAAAACCCCTTAATAAAGGGCAATTTAATAATTCATTTAAAATTTCAAATTATGAATTCTGGAATGAATAGATTTCCAAAAATATGTACTTCTAAAATTTACTATAAACTTTAATCAACACCAATTAATTTTGTTAACGATTTTTTGTTAAATTTTACACTGTTACGAGAAACAGTTAACTTTACTCCAGACGTTAACAAAATAAGGCCATACATTTAAAGCAAAAGCTGCAACAGCTTATAAAATAAGAATATATCCTTTACTTCAACATTTGGTAACACAGATGCAGAGAAATTCCTCGTCAATCTTATCATAACATCTTTCAGTAAGGCCTAGGCTACGATGCGAGCGGTGAGTGGCAGCCTGCAATGTTCAAGTTTTTGTTTGTTTTTGATTTTTCTTTGCTGCAAAAAAGTTTTAAGTGCAGCTGGCCACGAAAGACTTTACATAATCTTGGTACATTAAAAGATTTAGTTTCACCATTCCTTAAAACTTAGTTTGTATATGTTATTTTTTCATACTTTAATTTTTTCTTTGGTTTATAGGCGAAAAATCCGGGAGGTTATCATCACCTTTTTATACTTTAAAATGCAACCAAAAGGTAAATTTAATTTTTCGTGTATTATATCAGCTGTATAGATCTAAAGTCCGTCATTGTCAAGTATTCAACTATCATGAGATATCCTCACTCGTATTATAGTCAGCACCACTTACCTCCACTGTCTTGCTACCCCTAACGGCTCGTGTCGTAGCTGAGGCCTACTTAACTGCAGTCCTTACATTATTCGTAAAAGTTAAGTTAGGATATGTTAGGTTGTCCATATTACCTACGGAAATAGTGACTAAACATTCCTTTCGGGCATCTATCAAAAAAGTATCCTAGCCTATGACATTTTAAGTTTTTGAAATATTTACTAAATTGATATAAACTACTTAAACAATACAAGGTGTTACTAACTATTAAGTTAACTATAGATGTTTACAAAGGACATTTAAAGTAAGCAAACCATAACCTACCTTTAAAATAACTTTTTTTTAACTCTTAAAAATACCCAGTATAAATAACATTTGTAAAATTAAATATCAAACAGTCGTTTACACAATTAATGAGGTAAGATGAAAATGATTGGAATATAATAAATAATGAAATAATAACTTTTGTACATAATTGTGCAAACAGAGTCTTAAATTAATATATTAGGATAAAGGCTAAAATTATTCTTTCTCTAAACGTACTGATAGTTGTCCTTCCTTATGATCAACGGATCTTGTTCTATTGGTGATTTTATATTGTAACGTGTCATCCAATCTGTAGGGTCAGGTCGGAACAGACCAAAACAGCGCAATTGGAGGAAATCTATAAGATTCTGGAATGAACCGCGGTGAAACGGACTCTTTATGGTTGACGATTCGGATGACGTAAAATGACGATATCGGCCGGCGTTCATTCGTTCATTTGTAGTCATTCCAAGGATTGTGATCTGTGTCAGAAAATATTAAACAGTTAATATCTGTGGCTTGAATAATTAAGCAATTAATTTCATTTGAATCTCTTTATCTTGTAATTGGACCTTGTCTATATTGTTTATACACACATGAAAAACATATTTTTGTATAGAATGTAAGTAAATAAACAACAATTATTAATAAAATACAAGGAACAATCTTAGGGGCAATGTGTTCTTTCAAGTTTCTCAATTAAAATCGCACTGCGTGATACTGATTCACGCTTCTTCATTAATTTATTGTACAGTCAAACAGAAAAGACATTGAATCAAACAAGAATTACATTAATATATTTTTCTTTATGTAGAAGGTTGGCCAGTTCTCCGAATTGATTCAGTCAAACATCAACCCGATTTTAAAATCTATGTTCTACTAATACAAACTCCTTTATAAACTTGTAAAAGCATTTGAAATATTTCTGTTAAGATTTTACCTAGTTTTACATAAACATGTTATCTTCATGGTCCTTCTATTTAACTTAGGATTTTTAGGGGTAATTTAATACATAATAACAAAGTGAACACTATCAAATAACCAATCAATTTAAACAGAAATATTGTTTTATTTTTCTTATTCTTTTTTAGATGTTGTTGTTAACTTCATTTCATCTTTAATTAAATTTATTGTTAGTTTTTATTTTTTGTTTCCATTTTTTGTCTTGATGTTTATTTTATTTTAACACTGTTTAATTTGCTAGGTATACGTTTTGTTTAGTAGATTTAAGTTTACTTTGTTAATTGTTTTGCTTTAAGTTATATTTAGTTTTGTTTTAATCAGGAGATGACAAATTTTAATAACTAGTTTATTTTGTTTCATATCATATTTTGTACGTCCCTTTACAAAAAATAAAGGACTTGAAGAGCAAAATAATGACAAAAAATATAAATTTCTGAAACCTACCTGATACATCTGGCAACAGAACAGAGTAAGGACCCATACAGTGTGCAACAGAGCGTTAACGGCAACCCAAGCTACCCATGCGTCACATTCTGCCAGTTTCCACATACCGGAGTCATACAAATCCACTGAAAACAATTTAGATAAGAATTATTAAATATTAAACTCAAAATATAATTGTTAATGATAACCCGTCAAAGCGGGAGTGTAAGGAATATTGCCTGTTCCTGGACCCTTATGGTCTATATCGCGGTCTCTAACATGAGCCATTAGTATATGTTACCATATTAATACTTTGAATCTTCTAAAAACTCAAATAAAAAAGTATAGAAACTTAATAACAGCATAATCTACACAAATATTACCCGATACACACAAACACACTCACTTATTTTTCAAAACTATAACAACATAGCAATGACAAACATAATTTAAACTCAACAATTCACTTCTGCCTTTTTTAAACAAAACAATAATGCTATTAAAATCAAGACAAACTAACTATAACAAGGGACAAAGTTACAGAATTATGGTAATTCATTTCCCAGACTTTCCCTGTTTTTCCTTGGAGAAGACAAAGAAAGCAGGTGTATTTTAGTATATTACCCCAGTACAAATACACCTAAAATGTATTTTAAATACCAAATAAGCATTGTTTGCTAAAAGCTGTATGTAAGTAAGTTAATTTTGTATCTTCGGTTTTTAGTGTTGATGATATGAAAAATTTTCTATGAATATAGTGATCAATATTGAGAGGAAAAACAGTACATGTTCACTTTTAAGTGTTCAAATCCTCCGAGTCCATTTGACTGACCTTTTGCAACCACAATTGGCAATAAGCAGCCTAAAATAACTCGGTCCTGAAATTCAAATTTTATATTTTACCAGGACAAACCAGGCTCTCTTGAATTTTATAATATACAGATTATTGTAATAATATTTTCTTTAATATCAAATTATATTATCATCCAATTTGGTAAATTAAAAATAGGCTTCAATTGGATTTGTTACTAAAATAAACGGTATCAGGAAACTGACACATACTTTCTCCCTCATTATAGGAACTTAATAAATTTTTAAGAGTAATTTTCCCATAAAAATCCATAAAATAACGGAAAAACCAACTTTTCTCAAAAACGGCTCAAACGATTTAGATTAAAATTTTATAGTTTATTGTACTTTAGGTCCCTAATAAACTGTAAAATTTTAATCAAAATTGTTAGAGCCGTTTTTGAGAAAAGTTTATTTTTCCGTTATTTTAAGGGTTTTTATGGGAAAATTACCCTTAAAAATAAAAAATTCATAAAAATGAAAAAAAAAACGCCTGGAGATACCGTGGATTAGTACCTCCATACCAAATTTCATCAAAATCCGACGACTGGTTTAGGCTCTAGGTCTGATAACATCCACACACACACACAGACATCACTCCGAAAACCACTTTTTTAGGTTCAGGGGGACCCAAAACGGATATTTCCACCAAAAACTCAAACTCGAAAATTTTGACGAATACAATACTTTCTCCATATACTATGGTGTAGGAGGAGAAAGTAAAAAAAGAACAGGTGGGGTTTTTAGTACTTTTTAAAAGTAGGCTACACTTTAAGACACTGCAAGAGATGTACTATAATAGAAAACAAGTTTCAACAGCTTGTGTTACAGCAAGGTGGGGGAAGGAAAGACTACTCAGTTTTTGCAAAATCAGGAGGCCAAATGATATCAAACAATTTCCTCTGACTTTTCGACAAGTTCCCTGGCTTGACCTAAGTATTTATTATTTCCCTGACCTCACCTCAACGTAGGAATTCTGTATAAAATATACAAATAAAAGAAAGAAATTTTCTCATGTCTTAATTTACACGTACTCAGCTGATTAGCCAAAAAAGCAATTTATTTCATAATATATTTCAAACTTATAAAATGCATTGGGTTGAGGGCAAACAGTTGGTAATTACAAAATACCTATTCCACAAGTTCTGTGTATTTTCGTAGTTGAAATAGTCCCAAATATAGCCGATACATATTATATCAGCTGACAGTCTACTGTCGGGCAAGCTGCGATTGGCAAAACGCAACTACAGCGGGCATTAATTATGTGAACACCATTCGACAAACCAGGTTTAACCCTAGAACTGGCAGCTTTAACGAAAATGGATTTTTTGGCGTGTGCAAGTATTTATTCAAATATTCGCCAAAAATAGTAAATGAACCCCAATCCAAAAGTGTTCCATAGCATTTTTATAAAAAAAGGTTCAACAAATTTATATATGCCAGTAAAAAAATGATATATGTAAAAAAATAGATAAAAACTGTTCAAATATAGCATATTTGGTTTACAGGGAAAGTTAGCTTGAAGCATTATGTTTACAAAGATACCAAAATATCTCTAAAAAACGATTGAGGTCACACAGATATCACGTGAAATAAATAACGCTGTTTATTGGTTGGAAAACTGACCAATTGCAAGTGTCTACAAAATGTCCCACAACTTCAGAACTCTTTGTCCGATTGGATGGAAGTTTTGGATAGGGGAAATTGTGATGAATCCATCGATACATAGGTTTAACTAAGAAAACCTACTGGGCGGGCTTTAGAGATTGACGAAAGTTGAGTTATTTCGTTATGTTTTGTATGAATTTTCGGGCGCCGATTGATTTGTAGAAAACTAATAAACTGCAACGATGATTACGTATGTAAATATACGTTTTGGAAAGAAATTGTAAATACAAAAATTAAAGTTTGAAACATTACCTTTCCAATGGTGTTTGTCTTTTTAGATTGGAAGATTTTTAGTGGGTCAAATATTCAATACAATCACTCGTTACAAATGTGTTGGAGTGACAGTACATTATGTACCGTCTGCCGGTTCTAGGGTTAAGAGTAAACTAGAATTTTAAAATTTCACTCACCAGTCCATAACGCTTGTTTTTCTAAAGAGTCGCGGCAAGCAATTTTCCAAAATCTTATACATCCGTAGAGTAAGAACACACACATTACAAGCAGCATGAGTAGGAAACCTATGAAGTAATGGTGATTCTTAGCTCCTGAAAAACAAAATGTATGTTAAACTTAACCATATTTTGAAGGTGAAATGTTTTAAAAAAACTACTTGTAAGATTTTGTCAGCGATAAAAAATAAACATTCTATTTTATTTATAGACAACCCAATTTTACTTGACTAATAATATTTTCTACCAATTTATCTTTTGTTATCTACTTTTCTAACTACAAAAAAAAAAACTAATAATAATAATGGAATAACGCAAATAACTAAAATAAGTCATCGTTATGTCATTTGTGTGTTGTGTTACTCACCTATACAATTAGCAACCCAAGGACAATGATGGTCAAACTTAGCAACACATCTGTTACAGTCAGAACAATGTTTGGAGCGAATTGGCTTTCTCACGAGGCACGAACTACAGAACCACTGTGGTTCAAAACCACCTCTTTCTGCTAACTCTATTATTGTCTGAAAAGAAATTGAAAATCGTTATTAGTTATTTTTTAACTATTTTAATGTTAGGTTGTAGAACTAGGTATGTAAACACTTCTGAGTAATCAAGAATATAAAATAAACCTTCATAGGACAAACTTTCGCTATATATTATCTTTTAACAAAAAAATCAAACGGACAAATTATCAGAAGTTCGGGAAGAATGTTTTTTTTTACTATTATTTTTGTGTAAGAAATGTTTTTGTTTAAAAATACATGAACAATAACTAGAGTTAAACTACATATAGTATTTACTAAAAGTAACTAAATAAAAGTGAATCACTATTGCTCAATTTATTGACAAGGGCTGCAGCTGATGCTTAAATAGGTCAGATAGCTGCTGTCCCAGAATTGCATTTAACCAGATAAATTGGTTCTATTTTTATGAGTTTAGGTCCATATTCTATTTAGCGTTTGTAAATATTGAATATCATTTTGTACATTAAAAAATTACTAGAGCAGTTAAATACCATTTACCATCTTGCAAAATTAACTTGGGTTTAAAATAAAATGTATGTTAACAATAAATTTTTTAAATAAACTAACATAGTCAACAGATTGTTTTAATCATATCAAAATGGCAGCTATTTAACGAGTTGAACAAAAACATCTTGAAATCAGTCAATTTTACAAAAAACACTTTCAATTTTATAAATAATACTTTCAATTTTTCTGTATCAAATTATATTATTGTAAAAAAATCGAACAACTGAAAAAATTTAATGTGAAATATCTTTTTTTGTGTTTCTGCTCACTGTCCAGTAACGTTTTTCGTTAGTAAATCGAAATAAAAACATTACACAAAACATGAAACATAAAGTACAACATATAGGACACAACATAAATATGTGTTTATGTGTTGTGTAATGTTTTTATTTTGAATTTGACGCGTATTTATACATGCAAATTAAAAATCGGTTCGACAATGCCTGAATAAAATAACTAATTGGGACCGAACACTGTTCGGATTAGCGGGAATTCGGAATATGCGCATTTCATAAATAATATCAACGTATTAATACTGTATTATTAACAGCTCTATACAGTGTTGATCGGCTTGTGAACAGGTTCAGTGAAAGTCGGAAAGGAAATGCATTTTCTTCGATGACTGTAAGATCTCCAACTTCCCAAAGTATAAAATAATATAGAATAGGACCATAAGTCAATTTTAGAAAGAGAGCATTTTTATTTTTGAATTTAACTTAATTTATATTACAAATGTTTTTTAGAAAGAGAGCTTAATAATTAGAAGCATTTTCACGTATAGGAAATAAATATAAAAGGGCAGACAATTTTAAAGTACATTTCAGTAGAATAAAAATAAAAGGCAGACAATTTCTAAAATCAATTATTTTGAATTTAAAAGTAGGGTTTAAGAAGATAGACAGTCTATGTACTAACGCCAAGAAGCGGAAATTATACGAGTTTCAAGACGCAGTTAGAAAAACAACGTCCTAAAGTCTAGACGAGATAAGCGAACACCTGCAAGCCAATTCCTGGAGAAATGGCCTACGTGCGTTCACACGCAAGATCCACAGAAAGAACGCATAGCTAGCATCCCAAAGACAAGACGCAACTTTGAACATCTATGTCATCAGACGTTTTCTGATTGGTGGAGAGGAAAGAGACGCCGTCCGAATGTAGCGTGTGAGAAGATGAGAAGAATGCTAACGGCACTTATCAACGGGACGCCAGGCAGTGAACGTCGCTAGAAGTGTTGCGCGTTATACTGTATGTTGTGCATTAACAGTTTAATCATGTAACATTTATTATTTTTAAACTACAAGTACAAAGTAGTATCTCATCGTCAAATGGTGTATAGTGCGATCGCTTAAGTTAATGTGACAGTAAGTCGGACACGACAATGAACTAGACTACAGGAGTTTTTGCGCGTGCTAGAGGGGTTTTCTTTTTTAAAATTAATAAGTTTGTGGTCTGCTTTTCGTAAGTACAGTGCACTTAAAATTCTTCTTTTTTTTTTATAAATCACCAGCTCTCTTTAAATTTATAATCTATAATTTGTATGTATTTGAATTTATTTTTCTTTGTCGTATATTTCATGATATTAATAAATGTCAAAGGTAATTTCTAAATCGTCTACTTTGTTTGGCCTAATCTGATTCTTTCACCATATATCAATCAGGTCATTAAATTCACTACCCGAGATAGAATAAAACTAAAAATAGAGTCTTGCAAATCAAATCAAGTTTATATATCTGTTATTTTTTTTTATTTGTAAGCAGAGCATCTTACAAATTGGCGCAGCCAACTTTAGGGCTCGTCAATTATAGAGACTCTAAGCTTACATGACTCATAGCGCCGAGATATTACCTACCCCTCTCCCTCCCGCGTTTCAAACATGTTTATGAATCACTGCACTGAGCACTAGTCTAGTCGTACCTAGTTCAGTGTTTACTCTAGGGGAGTTTGATAAACTGTGAGCGCTTATTACAAATTTATCGATGCAAACAGACCGACTTGGAGGAAAGCGAGGAATAGGGGAATGCTCAAACTGAAATCATATCACACACAGACGCGGTAGATGCTCTTGACCTTGCACTACGCTACATCAAACAACACGTCATCAACATCAAATGATGTTATGTTCATGCGGCGATGGCGGAACATTGCATCTTCAAGTCGATTCAGTACTCTTTGACAGAAAAAAAATCACTGACATTACTTCTTAAAAGTGTGTATAAATTAGTAATGCTTTGTGTTTAGAACTGATTAAAAATTATTCTACATATTGTATAAATGGAGCCTACATGTAATGTAAGTAAAAAGCTTTCATTCATATTTCGTTTCAGGCCTTTTAATCAAGATTAGGCTCTATGTATGTCTCTATTTAACTATTTTATAGAACAATAAATGTATGTTTTTCACAAACGTCTTTTTAATTTCTCCTGTTTTTTAAGTTTAAAAATCGGTATTTTTCTGAACTCTGTTCGTAATAGGCGGATTTTCGGATTAGCGGGGTTCGGATTAGCAGGACTCTACTGTATTTATATTTGTGTTGGATTTATCTAAATTTCGCAAATTATTGAATTTGGTGATTCGCTACAGGTTGTCAAATTGAAAATTTTGATTATGTTTACAGTAAATAATCAATGAAAATTCTTTAAATGTCTAATATTATGTTTTTACTTCATACACATTACTATATGGCTCATTCTGAACACATTGGTATATAATATGACATACTTTTATTAAAATTTAATAATTAAAAAAAATGATATATATGTCTGCGTTCAGCTCCAAAATTCCTTAGTACTGAAAATTTTCTAATCAGTATCCGGAGGGTTTAAAATAAGATGCAGAGTTCGTTCATAGGCTCAGCATAAATCAATCTAATAGCAAATTCGTTGAACTTTGAGGTGTTAAATATATAATGTTTCAGCTATTTAACAACATAATCCGTGTAGTACCTAACTTACCCTGAATTTTTGGTCCTGCGTACTAACTACAACTCCAGGATCTCCTCTCCACGCTTTCAAGAAGAAATGCCATAGTAGCAAAGAACTAGTTAGGAACAATAAAGAAGTCAACAACTCTACAGCGGGTGCTATCCATACTAACCACGTTACATAGAACCAAAACTGGAAAACAAATAAATAAATAACAATGAGCACAAGTTTCTTGACTACTTATCATATGGTAGAAACACAAATGATTATCATTCATTGTAAGGCATGCAACACATTGGATTATTTGTTTTAAAATTATTGAAGATGTAGGTACAATTTAAGAGATTATTACCAATGTACCTTGAACTGATACTCTAAATTAACAGTGCAATGGAAAGCTAGTTTAAACAGAATCAGTGACATATATATTGTTGACATGATACTGTTATTGTAATAGTTCATTAAAAATATTAGTAATGTAAAATTCATGGGATTGTTAATTTTATTACTGTTAGGTGCAATGCACAAAATTGCTGATTAAAAAAGTATTGATAACTTTAGACTAAAGGTGTACTCTATGTGATTTTTATTTTGTTCTAAAGAATAAAATATAAAAAGAAAGTTTGGAAAAAATATTTGAAAAGAAATTGACAAAATAAAATTAAAAAAATATTTATTTTCCAAAAAAAATATAATACAGAAAACTTATAACAATTAAACAATTAATATTTATTGGTATGCAACAAAAAAAAATAGTTAATTTTGTCTCCCTGGACAGAGCTTTTTAGTAGAAAATGGGAACCAATAAGATGTCAAGAGGATAAAAAGCATTTGCAGTTTTGAAGGAAAACACAAATTTGTTGTAAAGTAATTATTGTAGTGTATAAAAGCATTGTAAAAGCATTACTATAATAAATAAACAATGTCTTTGTTAATATAAAACTAGAAACTAGTTGATGTTTAAATAATTACATTATTGTAATCAGTTGGAGTTTAAACACATAAAGGCATCATAAATGTGTTTATAACAAGTAGGCAATGATTTCATCAAATATTGTGTGTTGCAGGAGTGAACTCTTTCCAAATATTAATAGTAGGGATGGGTCAATTCTCGATTCCAAAAGTCGATTCCACAGATTCTCGGCACTGGAATCGGCATCGAGTCGATTCCGTGAAAGTCGATTCCGATTCCATCGATTCCGAGCCCGGCCACCACCAATCTCTGCAAATACGTTCGGTACGCCGATTGCCACGGCCCCGGTTTATATTAGTTGTTACAATACATCCCATTTTCATTCCAATACAAAGTATTCAGAGAATCTACACTGCACCAAAGTAATAGAGTAGCCGAAGTAGCCGTACCGTTACTTCTAGCCGTTAGTAGCGATTAGCCTACTTTGTGTGTTTGCAAACTAGGGATGGGTCGATAACGATACCTATCAACAAAAAACGGAATGTTCATGAAAGAAATTAACGCCCGAACACAATTAGCAGTAATTTCATCACAGTAGACACCCTAATTCTATAAATAGACACGATAAGAAACAAACCATAAGTGGTCGACCTTGAGCCTACCTGACTTGATTTCTTGTGTACAAATAACAGCCTATGCGCAACAATTGCCTAAACATTTTACTGGGGAAAATGTCTACATACATCAAATTAAGAATGTTTTGCATTTTTCCCTACTGATATTTATTTTATATGGTTTTTCTGTTCTTGTTATCCTCAAATAGTTAAACCTATACTCTTTAATAGTGTATTACGTTACAAGCCCGGTAAATAGGGTTTTTCCGTGCGAGCATGATAGTTCCCGGGTGAGGAGCAGCTGAGTGCGGGATTTGCATGTGCAAGCACGGAAAAACTTACCAGACAAGTTACGTACGATATTTATCATTATACTACACTCAAAACATATTTTTATTAAAAAAAAAACAATTAAACTTGTTTGATTTTTCTGTTATATTGCCATTGACCAAATCAATCAGCTGTTTACATAACACTAATGTTAATCTTATTTGTAAAATAAGCTGGAAAACGGTAAAATCAGCTGTTTACTTAAAACAAAACTGATACGTTTATTCTTATTTGTAAAATCAGCTGGAGAACGATAAATTTACTGATCCTTACACAGCTGATTTTAAGGAAAATACACGGAAAATAAGGTCTGTGTTTTCTACGTCTATGTGCACAGGTATAGTAAACAGCTTTTTCGGTGCAGTATAATGAAAAAAAAATGTATACAATTTTTAATGAATCCAAATCGGCAGTTTTATGTAAGTTCCTCTTAGTTCATTAACAATAACATTAAAGACAAAAAACCATGCAGTAAAAATTAAATAACAATGTTTACTTCCCTTTACAATTATTGTAATTGGAATCGATGGAATCAGAATCGAGAATCAATTTCTTGGAATCGGTATCGGAATCGATAAATTTGAGAATCGACCCATCCCTAATTGATAGGTATATAAAATATCTTAAAACATTTTTCTTACAGCCTATTTGAAACACATATAGATTTTGAGAAAATATTTAAAGTACCAGGGAATGTTAATCTTATTTGGTTTGTGTCTTAGAA
>JAGFPH010007007.1:30191-46342 GCA_018207615.1 Philaenus spumarius | reverse complement strand
GTAATGTTTTTATTTTGAATTTGACGCGTATTTATACATGTAAATTAAAAATCGGTTCGACAATGCCCGAATAAAATAGGCGAAACGATCGTCGCCGACTAAGAAAAAAAGTTACTGGAATGTGAACCGAAACACAAAAAAAATGTATTTTACATTATATAATTACCAGTCCATACGGCAAAAACAAAGCAATATGAAAACATGTACTCGGAACATTGATTCCATTGCAACACATCCCACTGAACTTAGATGGCTACACAATTACAGTAATTACATTGTTGCTAAGTTAGAAAGCTTTTCCAATGTGCATCGTGATTCTGGCAACTTAACAAAATGTCAATGGTCTGATGTCATCCAATGCTGTCCATAGTCTAAGCTACCAGAACCTTTTACGTGGAAACAGATTGTGAGTCACAAGTGGCACAACCTTGCGTTTTAATAATTTTTATTAATTTATTTACTTGTTAATTTTGAAAAAGACAGCAATCTGCTGTTGTTTTGTTGTTGTATGCACTAAAAATCGTTAAATTTGTTACAATTTTGCTATTGCTTAAGCTCATAAGTTGTATATTCAGTAGAGTCCGCTGATCCGAAATAATTGGGACCGAACACTGTTCGGATTAGCGGGAATTCGGAATAAGCGGATTTCATAAATAATATCAATGTATTGACATATTAATGGATAAATGATGTGCGGGGAAATCTGCTAGTGACAGCTCTATTCAGCTTGTGAACAGGTTCCGTGAAAGTCGGAAAGGAAATGCATTTTCTTCGATGACTCATAGTGCCGAGACATTACCTACCCCTCTCCCTCCCGCGTTTCAAACATGTTTATGAATCACAGCACTAGTCTAGTCATACCTAGTTCAGTGTTTACTCTAGGGGAGTTTGATAAACTGTGTGCGCTTATTACAAATTTATCGATGCAAACAGACCGACTTGGAGGAAAGCGAGGAATAGGGGAATGCTCAAACTGAAATCATATCACACACAGACGCGGTAGATGCTTTTGACCTTGCACTACGCTACATCAAACAACACGTCATCAACACCAAATGATGTTATGTTCATGCGGCGATGGCGGAACATTGCATCCTCAAGTCGATTCAGTACTCTTTGACAGAAAAAAAATCACTGACATTACTTCTTAAAAGTGTGTGTAAATTCGTAATGCTTTGTGTTTAACACTGATTAAAAATTATTCTACAAATTACATAAATGGAGCCTACATGTAATGTAAGTAAAAAGCTTTCATTCATATTTCATTTCAGGCGTTTTCATCAAGATTAGGCTCTATATATGTCTCTATGTTAACTATTTTATACAACAATAAATGTATGTTTTTCACGAACGCCTTTTTAATTTCTCCTGTTTGTTAAGTTTAAAAAATCGGTAGTTTTTCTGAACTCTGTTCGTAATAAGCGGATTTTCGGGTTAGTGCGGTTCGGATTAGCGGGACTCTACTGTCTTTATATTTGTGTTGGATTTATATAAATTTCGCAAATTATTGAATTTGGTGATTCGCTAAAACAGTTTGTCAAATTTAAAATTTTGATTATGTTTTTTATGTTTACAGTAAATAATCAATGAAAATTCTTTAAATCTTTATATATAATACGTGAAGACGTTTTTTGTAAACACAACTCCTCCCTTACTTCTGAACCAATTTTAATGTTTGAGGTTTCAAAAAATTCGTTTCATTTCGTAGTTTTGCAATAAGGTTTTAGATGTCAAAAATTCTTATCCTTAATGGCGTGAGCTAATCTCAAAGGTCGGGTTTTCCCTATAAGATTTTATAATAAGAAACAAACTAATCCAGCTGATTTCGTGGATGTAAATAACGATGATTACAGTATTCAGAAGGTTATAAAAACATTTTAATACAAAACAGCTGTTTATAATAAGAAACTAACTAATACAGCTGTATTAAGCAGCTGCTTTGTGGAAGTAAATATTGATTTTTATAAGGGAGGAAATGAATTATTTATTCAAATTATAAAATTTACGAACTAATTTGTTTTGAACATTTAACATTATTTACCATCTTAGTTTTGAGGTTATTATTTATAACTTTTTTGTTAGGTTTTTGATTAAGTGTAGACCTGAGCCTTACTGGTTCTTTTAACCTTTATTATTACTGCTGTTATAAAATATAAGAAATAATTTGATTTGAACATTTAACATTATTTACCATCTTAGTTTTGAGGTTATTATTAATCCTACACTTTTATTATAAATAAAACATAACATATGTTTTTAGAAGGTCGCACCGGGGGTTGGCGTGCGGAGCACGCAGGGGTCTCCCCTAGTGTCTAATATTATGTTTTTACTTCCTACATATATATGGCTCATTCTGAACACATTGGTATATAACATGACATACTTTTATTAAAATTTAATAATTTAAAATATATATATATATATGTCTGCGTTCAGCTCCAAATCCAGAGGGTTTAAAATAAGATGCAGAGTTCGTTCATAGGCTCAGCATAAATCAATCTATTAGCAAATTCGTTGAACTTTGAGGTGTTAAATATATAATGTTTCAGCTATTTAACAACATAATCCGTATAATACCTAACTTACCCTGAATTTTTGGTCCTGTGTACTAACTACAACTCCAGGATCTCCTCTCCACGCTTTCAAGAAGAAATGCCATAGTAGCAAAGAACTAGTTAGGAACAATAAAGAAGTCAGCAACTCTACAGCGGGTGCTATCCATACTAACCACGTTACGTAGAACCAAAACTGGAAAACAAATAAATAAATAACAATGAGCACAAGTTTCTTGACTACTTATCATATGGTAGAAACACAAAATGATTATCATTCATTGTAAGGCATGCAACACATTGGATTATTTGTTTTAAAATTATTGTAGATGTAGGTACAATTTAAGAGATATTACCAATGTACCTTGAACTGATACTCTAAATTAACAGTGCAATGGAAAGCTAGTTTAAACAGAATCAGTGACACAGGAACCATTCACAGTACAAGTTTTGCTGATAGAACTCTGTGCAACTGACAGTTTAAAAAAAATATTGTTGACATGATACTGTTATTGTAATAGTTCATTAAAAATATTAGTAATGTAAAATTCATGGGATTGTTAATTTTATTATTGTTAGGTGCAATGCACAAAATTGCTGATTAATAAAAGTATTGATAACTTTAGACTAAAGGTGTATCCTATGTGATTTTTATTTTGTTTTAAAATATAAAATATAAAAAGAAAGTTTGGAAAAAATATTTGAAAAGAAATTGACAAAATAAAATAAGACTTGATATGATAATAATAAACAAAATATTTATTTTCAAAAAAAAATATGATACAGAAAAATTATAACAATTAAAGAATTAATATTTATTGGTATGACAAAAAAAAAAAAGAGTTAATTTTGTCTCCCTGGACAGAGCTTTGTAATAGAAAAAAGGAGCCATCAGGAAGTAACAGTAATAGTAACTAATATTGGCAAGCAATAAAAAAACAAAGGTCAATTTTGTCTTCCTGGTCAGAACTTTTTAGTAGAAAATGGGAACCAATAAGATGTCAAGAGGATAAAAGGCATTTTCAGATTTGAAGGAAAACACACATTTGTTGTAGAGTAATTGCAGTGTATAAAAGCATTGTAACAGAGCATTACTATAAAAAATAAACAATGTCTTTGTTAATATAAAACTAGTTGGTGTTTAAATAATTACATTATTGTAATCAGTTGGACTTGATACACCGTGAAGTGGTTTAAACACATAAAGGCATCATAAATGTGTTTATAACAAGTAGGCAATGATTTCATCAAATATTGTGTGTTGCAGGAGTGAACTCTTTCCAAATATTAATAGTAGGGATGGGTCGATTCTCGATTCCAAAAGTCGATTCCACCGATTCTCGGCACTGGAATCGGCATCGAGTCGATTACGTGAAAGTCGATTCCGATTCCGAGCCCGGCCACCACCAATCTCTGCAAATACGTTCGGTACGCCGATTGCCACGGCCCCGGTTTATATTAGTTGTTACATCCCATTTTCATTCCAATACAAAGTATTCAGAGAATCTACACTGCACCAAAGTAATAGAGTAGCCGAAGTAGCTGTACCGTTACTTCTAGCCGTTAGTAGCAATTACTTTGTGTGTTTGCAAACTAGGGATGGGTCGATAACGATACCTATCAACAAAAAACGGAATGTTCATGAAAGAAATTAACGCCCGAACACAATTAGCAGTAATTTCGTCACAGTAGACACCCTAATTCTACAAATAGACACGATAAGAAACAAACCATAAGTGGTTGACTTTGAGCCTACCTGACTTGATTTCTTGTGTACAAATAACAGCCTACGCGCAACAATTGCCTAAACATTTTACTGGGGATGTCTACATACATCAAATTAAGAATGTTTTGCATTTTCCCTACTGATATTTATTTTATATGATTTTGCTGTTCTTGTTATCCTCAAATAGTTAAAACCATACTCTTTAATAGTACATTACGTTACAAGAGGGGTTTCCGTGCGAGCATGATAGTTCCCGGGTGAGGAGCAGCCGAGTGCGGGATTTGCATGTGCAAGCACGGAAAAACTTACCGGTCGAGTTACGTACTATATTTATCATTATACTACACCGAAAAAGCAACATATTTTAAATCAAAACATCTTTTTATATAAAAAAAAAAACAATTAAACTTGTTTGATTTTTCTGTTATATTTCCACTGACCAAATTAATCAGCTGTTTACATAACACTGATGTTTATCTTATTTGTAAAATCAGCTGGAGAACGATAAATTTACTGATCCTTACACAGCTGATTTTACAGTATTGTGCTCGGAAAATAAGGACTTGCGTGTCTATGTTTTCTACGTCTATGTGCACAGGTATAGAAAACAGCTTTTTGGGTGCAGTACAAGGAAAAAAAAAAGTACACATTTTTTAATGAATCCAAATCGGCAGTTTTGTGTAAGTTCCTCTTAGTTCAATAACAATATTAACTATTAACAAATAACATTAAAGTCAAAAAAACCTTGCAGTCAAAATTAAATAACAATGTTTACTTCCCTTTACAAAATTATGGTAATTGGAATCGATTTCTTGGAATCGGAATCGATAAATTTGAGAATCGACCCATCCCTAATTGATAGGTATATAAAATATCTTAAAACTTTTTTCTTACAGCCTATTTGAAACACATTTAGATTTTGAGAAAATGTTTAAAGTACCAGGGAATGTTAATCTTATTTGGTTTGTGTCTTAGAAAGAAATTATTGTCTAATCTCCATTTTGTTTTAAATATAGGCTTACCTTTGTAGCTAAGTACAACGCTATTGGTAACAAACTCATCAGTCTATCGTCAAACACATGCTTTCCTGCAAAGTAAATGCCTATATGTCCAATACCTAGTATAGCTATTTTGATAAGATAGGGTAAATCTGTTTGCAACGTCATTCCTATAACGTAGAAAGCTAAGAAAGGTGTTCCCACCATACACCAGTACCGTATCCTCTGTGAACAGAACAATGAGAAATAGGTTAGATCATATGTTTATTGTATTAGCAACTTTGATTTAGAATCAACGTAGAACAAAAACTGCATAAGATAAAAGTACAAAAATTTAAAGGTATATTCTTAAGGGGACATAGACGCACACTAAGAAAGAATTTAACAAAATTTGGATTTTACGGCGTAAAAATCGTGAAAATTCGGGGATTCACTATAACAGCTGCTTAGCAACACATGTTTGTTAAATGCATTTACATTCATTACCCTAACACCCAACTTAGCAAATTAAGAATCAGATTATTATTATTCACAACAAACAGCTTTTTTTAGGTTAGGTTAGCAAAATAAAAGCAAACATAATACAAAACCAATGAAAAATGCTCACTGTATTACTATTCAATTCAAATATCTGTTGTTACATATTATAAATACAGTAGAATCCCGCTATTCCGAACCCTGCTATTTTCCTAAAATCAGCCTATTCCGAACATACATACAGGCCTAAGCTTGATGAAAACGCCTGAAACCAAATTGGAATGAAATCTGGTTACTTACAGTAGGCCTACATGTCAACTTCATTTATACAATTCTGTAGAATCATTTTTAATCACTGCTAAACACAAAAAATAACTAATTTACACACACTTAAGTGTACACCATCCGTGTTTCCCTTCCTTTGTGTTGCGTTTTGGTTAACGGAAATTCTATTAACACATTAATCCCATTGGGCCTGTTGAAATTGTACGGTTTCGTTTCCTTCACGTTTTTTATCCGTTTTTTGAGAAGGAAGATACCCATACAAGCTTCCGGTGAAACGGATACTGGATCCTTCAGAAAGAAAGAAGGAATAGATACAACAGTTAATCAATAGTAGTGTTGTTGCCACCTTCCGGTTGCGTTCATCCGTTTTTCTCCTCCGTTTTGGTTATCTCAAAGGAATTTGAGTTATTTCTTGATCGTTTTTCAACTAACGGACAGACTGCGGGATGACTAAACGGACAGTTTGAATAATCTATCAATTCGGACAGAATTTTGTGTTTTGGGTCAAATATGGCAACAATTATTGCAGTTACAGAACTGGGACCTATTTTATGAAATTTATATGCTCATTTTACGTAAATTAAATTCAATTTCACATCTTAAATAACGCCCGACATATTTCAATAGCGATTCGTTTCTGTGAATAATCTGAAACATGGGTGAAATCTTTCACCAGCTACAACTCGCTAACGAAACATTTCCGGACCTATGAATATATGAACTTTTTTCATTATTTTTTGCTAGTAGAATCAGCTCAGAAAGTGCTCGGAACATAATGCAAATAACTGGTAATTTTAGCTCATAATAATTTTAAAATATTTTGTTTCTAGAGTAATTCTGGGTATTGTTGACAACTACCAAGAAATACATTTTTCCTTTTTTTGTCAATATCTCTGTTATCCTTTGAGCTACAGACAAAATAAAAAAAACATTGTGTTTGTCATTAAAAAAGTAATTTTTTTGTCTCTTGTAATTTTTTTGTAGAGTTAGCGGTTTTTGAGATATTTAACATTAAAAATTATAAACGGCAGCCATTTTGAAAATATTTAAAATAATGTTCTAATTTTTCGTACAGTGATAAGATGTTACGCAACAAATAGGTATACAAAGTTTGAGCTCTATATCCTTTCTACTTTCAAAAATAATAAGTATTTTGTAAAAAACACATACAGACAGACGAAAAATAAGCCCCGTAGACCCATGTTTATATTGTGAAATATCTTTGTCTCGATCCCAGTAACATATCCACAAAAGGGGTCCAGAGAGTTCGGGGACATCCTGTATATGGGCTCTTAACCGCTTGCTAAATCATAAGTTAGTAAAAGAGCTGCAAAATCCATGTTTCCATAAAGTTTTATTAAACTGATTTCTAACAGCTTGTTAAAACTGTAGCTGGTGGGAAAATGTTACATGTGTTTTAGGTGGAAAATATATCCTCGCTGAGCTCGTCCTGTAACATTTTCTTTCCGGGCGACTAAATGACTTTTCAACCTTAAAACACAAATAACTTTTTCATGCTATTGAGCTGTAAGTTGATAGCAAAATTGCTTGAAAATATTTCTGACAAGATGCAATTATTGTTGTTGGCAGGGTAAATGCTGCTTAAGGAAAAGTGTTTCTAAATATAAATGATAGCAAACGTTAAATAATTGTTGCTTTTTTTTGTTTACAAAATATATATGGATGTGTCTACTATAGAGTTTTTAAGTATTAGGAGCAAACTAGTACCTCAAGTGAATGTGACAGCAAGTTGGTTAAGCAAAACATTATATATTATGTTGACCTACCTTATCTCCAGTGAACCTGCTGCAAATGTTTTGCCTCTTATTTACTTCGGATTGTTCTACTACTTTTTCTATAACTTTTTTACCAACCCAACCGGCAGTCTTTTGAGAGATGAGCATTGATAACGGTGTCTCACCCTGAAAAATAAACATTTCTTTTTTAATGAAAACTATTAAAACTTTTCAAAGAAATTATGAGTTTTACAATAAAGTTAAGATGATGACAACCACTTTCCTATAACTTTACCTTTTGGTTTTTGTATTTAAGTAAATTTATTTGGATTTGTAAAACGTTATTGATAAACATAGACTTATACCAAAGCAATTATATTGTCTAATTTAAGCAACTAAAAGTTTTAAAATGTCCCAAGATAAAGAAAGAAAAAACGTTTTTTGGCAGCCATTTTGAAAATTGAAGAGATATAAAGAAACTCTAAATGTAAAAGATTCTAAATTTCAAATGATCTATTATTTGTAGCTCTTCTTGCAATTTAAGATTTTTGACCTTTACAAATTCAGAAATGTGGGAGTAAGTAAAGGAGTCTGAAAACCATTCCAGGTAAAAGAGTCTGTAAGGTATCATTTTAACCATAATGATAAATAATACACATTTTATTTTTAATATAAAATGATAACTTGGCCATCAGAATAAAAACTGCAACTCTTAACATTTGAGACTATTTTGGCAACCATCTAGATATTCAAACATTTTCTTTTACAAAAGCCTTAAGAACTTTGTAAAATTCATCCCATATTTGCATTTATCATGACAAAGTAGGAACAAAATGTCTGACTCTGATACGCCTTGGCTAAATAAGTACTGCTCCAAGTACAGTTTGAATATGGTCAAAGTAATTAAATTCACATTTCTGATGGACACCTTGTTTAACTGGTTCACCATATCCGCTACACAAACCCGATCCAAAGTAACAGGTTAATAGTAACAGGTTAATACTTGACGGCTTATCTCTAGCTAGAAAATTTTGTACACCCTTATATGGAATGATGAATTCTTCATCAAAAATATTTCAAAGGTATACTAACCTACCTGCGCATTACAAATGTCGAGGCTAGCACCAAATAAAACTAAAGTAGATACAGCTGTGTGATTCCTCGCGATAATAGCCCAATGCAGAGCTGTGTTCCGAAAATAATTGTCCTGCGTCGTGGTGCACGCTCCAAAAGTTAATAATAATCTTGTAGGGTCCAAACTGAAACAAGGTTATTTGTTAATTTTGAGATTACTTAAATTGGATTTTTAAATCAAACAATAATAAGAGTAACATATGCAATCTTCGTGGATTCATTATAGAAAAATTTAACTTAAAATAAACAAGAAACAGTAAATAATAAGCTAACAAAAATATAAATAAGTAACAAATTTTAAAATGTAGACTCCGACAGGCCTGCAGAATATGTCCGAACGAGGTTCGGGGAAAATTGGGCCTGGGCTGGGGAAATTTTGGCCGGGGAAAATCCAACAAAAATAAGGAAAATTTAATTATTTTGGAGAAAAATAGATAAGAAATGAATGGGAACAAAGATCAGCTTAATCGCTTTGTATGATACATATACAAACACACACACACAATGTGTGTTGTCTGCTCTCTGTTGCAAGTCGGACAGGGTTCCTATTTAATTTTCACCGCACAAAATATCGTACGGTGGAGCCGCGATACGACATTTTCTGCCGGTTGATGAATGGCAGTTTCCTGATTCTTGACGGGCGTTCAAATACATTCGTTGGATATTAATTAGAATTAAATCATATTAAACCAAATTATACGATACTTAATGTATAGGTATTACCGATGTTTTTTAATTTTCTTTTACCGAATTTCGAAATCAGTCTTTATCAGTAAAAGGCGTACAATGTGATGTGCGTACTAATTTTTTATTTCGTCGGCTTGCATTAAAATGCCGAAGTATTGAAAAAATGCGATGATTTTTTGTGTGTCAGTTTTCCTGTATACACGGTATAAGCACTCACAGACGTCGTAGAAAACTTCTGTTGGTACCCAAATCTTTGTAATTTTATTGAGAAGAGTTGAAAAGCTTTTGAGCTTTCTAGCGTGAGGCGGAGCGCGTCAAGGTCATATTTTTGGGTCACAATTTTGAAAATATTGGGTCAAAATTATGAAATTTCAGTGTGGGGCTATCGTTTTATATGTTTTTGGGTAAAAAAAACGATTTTGTGAGTTAAAAATTCGTAGCGCGTCGTAGTCACGTTTTTGGATCAACATTTTGAAAATTCAGTGTGGGGTATCATGTTGTATGTTTTTGGGTACGGGAAAACCGATGTTGACAGTTAAAAAGTCGTAGCGCATCGGGATCTCGTTTTTGGTTCAACATTTTGAAAATACAGGGTGGGGTAACGTTTTATATGTTTTTGGGTACAGGAAAACCGATTTTCACTGTTAAAAAGTCGTAGCGCGTCGGTTCACGTTTTTGGATCAACATTTTGAAAATTCAGTATGGGGTATCGTTTTGTATGTTTTTGGGTACGGGAAAACCGATGTTTGACATTTAAAAGTCATAGCGCGTCGGGATCACGTTTTTGAATCAAAATTTAGTGTGGGTTATCATTTTATATGTTTTTGGGTACGGGAAAACCGATTTTGACAGTTAAAAAGTCGTAGCGCGTCGGTGTCTCGCTTTTGGTTCAACATTTTGAAAATACAGGGTGGGGTAACATTTTATTTCTTTTTGGGTACGGGAAAACCGATGTTGACAGTTAACAAATTGTAGCGCATCGGGATCATGTTTTTGAATCAAAATTCATTGTGTGGTATCGTTTTATATGTTTTTGGGTATGGGAAAACCGATTTTGACAGTTAAAAAGTTGTAGCGTGTCGGGATCACGTTTTTTGATCAAAATTTTGAAAATACAGTGTGGGGTAACGTTTTATTTGTTTTTGGGTATGGGAAAACCGATGTTGACAGTAAAAAATCGTAGCGCGTCGGGGTCTCGTTTTTGGATCAACATTTTAAAAATACAATGAGGGGAAAGGTTTTTGGGAATGGGAGAACTGATTTTGACAGTTAAAAAGTCGTAGCGTGTCGGGATCACTTATTTTTTTAACTAAATGTAACAAATGAAAAGTAATTGTTAAGTTTAATTTTCTTTCAATTCATGTGATCTGTCCAGACGATTTTCAGTAGTGACTGTGGTAGGTATTTCGGTAATTGACTTGGAACTAATTAAACATAACATTTAACTTTGTTTTAACCACTTAAGTATTAGGCCCGTGTTACACTCTAAAATATTTTGTAAAATGTTTTATAAAAGATGGTATCCACCTATTATAAAAGATTTGAAAAGTTATTCTCTTTTATAAAACGTTTTGGACTTGCACTAAAAGGTAAAAATGTATCTAACATTTTGTAAAAGGTAAAATGCCAACCTCTTAAATTTTATAAAAGTAATGTTATAAAAGAAATATATTATAAAAGATAGCCCATTACACTATCAAAGATCTTTGTCAAAGAACTTTTATAAAACATATTTTTTTAATTATTTTACAGTGTAATACAGTGTAATAATAAGCCTACTTTTAAACATAATAAAATAGCAATAATCAAGTTGTATTTTTTTGTTTTAAACCTTTGGGACCATCTGAAGACATTTCACTGTAGATATATAATTTCACCGTGTAGTTAATTAAGTAAAAATAATGCTATTATTATTTTTTTGAAGATTTATATTGGAATTTATAATGAGTATAATAAAAGTTATTAAAACATAAGGTCAATAAATGTGTTGAAATAAATAAACAAACTGTGTTAAAGTATGGCGCATCTGTAGCGAATAGCGATCTATTTTGAGGAAATTTTTAGGGAAAAAAGTGCGTTCTGGGGAAATTTTGTGTGCTAAAACATTTTCTGCACCCCTGGACTCCGATACAACTTACTAAATTTATAGACAATATCTAAAATCATATTTTTGTATAACAGAAAAGTTATTGGCAAAAGTTGTGCTCCACAGAGTTTTTAGCGGGATCAAATAAAACGGAAAAGGAGTTTAGCGCCAAAAATTAGCAGTCATGGAGCAGGGTCTGACTTGAAAGAATAAACAAAGGAAATCAACTCCCACCACCAAAAGATTGCACCATAATTTGTCACTTTTCATTTGACCATGGAAGTCACCGCTCGCTACGTATCGCAGTAAAAGAATTTAAATAATTGAGCTGCACAGAGAGTTTTCAGGGAGATCAAATAAAATCGAAAAGGAGTTTAGTGAAAATGAGCATGGCAGACATAAAGCTGCCCCTGACTTGAAAGAATAGACAAGGGAAATCAACTCCAAAAGATTGCACCATAGTTTGTCACTTTTCATTTGACCATGGAAGGCACCGCTCGCTACGTTTCACAGTAACAGAATCCTCTGTAATGTACATCAATCTAATGGTTATGGCTTCAAGTTGGTGGAAAAATACTAAAACTTACAAACTTCAAATAACATTTAGGGCTTATAAATAATTTAAGAAAATGCTATGGTGTTCATTTGAAAACTTAGCTCAACTGATGGATTTCAATGTTGGTACAAAATAACCAGGTTTATTCTAACATCTTTAAATTATTTATATGTGGGCTATTTCTTCAATCGCATTTCAGTTGACTTCATACTTGACAATAATTTGTATCTCTAATTTTAAGGTTAGGTTTTTGTTTAGGAGTATCCCTAAGCAGACTTGAGAAAGTTAACCAAAATATTTAACTGATTAAAGTTAAAGCTAATGCCAGAAAAAAATTACCGATTAAAGTTAAAGTTAATGTCTGAAAAAATTAACTGATTAAAGTTAAAACCAAATTAACTGATTAAAGTTAAAAGTTAAAATTAAATTTAAGGAGCAACGTCATTTCAAAATTTTTGTCTGACAATTACTATAACAGGGCAAAACAACTAACCACCTTATAACAAATGAACAAAACTATCCAACTGTAATGGCATGCGTAGGCCTCAATACCCAAAGGCTAATTATTGAATGACACTGATGGGCGTGACGACTGCATTGCGTGGTTCGGATTCCACGTAAAACTGTAGGTCCCGTCTTCATTAGCCTTAAGTGTAAAACAGCAGAACGTTAAACCAAAAAAAAAAAAAAAAAAATTGTTTAGGCTAGCGCTAGCTACAGTAGAGCGTCGATTATCCGAACGTCAGTTATCCGAAACATCAATAATCCGAACACGGAAATGTACTGTATTAGTATATTACGTTAAAAGCCTGGTAAATAGGAATTTTTATGCAAGCTCGGAAGAACTACCGGGCGAGTTACGTACGATATTCTTCATTATACTGTACTACACCGAAAAAGTAACATACTTTTAATCAAACATCTTTTTATAAAAAAAAAAACATTTAAAACGTGTTTGATTTTTCTGTTACATTTCTATTGACAAAATCAATCAGATGTTTACATAAAAGTGAGACTTGTATTCTTATTTATAAAATCAGTTGGTGCACGGTAAATTTACGGTGTAATGCACGGAAAATAAGAACTTACGTGCCTATGAACAGGTATAGAAAACAGCTGTTTTCGGTGTAGTATAATTATAATAAATAAATACAGTACAGTACTGCACATAATTCCGAATTTAAAGTTTTTGACTTGCATAATCAGCTAAGTTGTAGATTTCAAGGAGTTTGTGTGCTCAACGGAACAACGGCCGCTATTGAGTTAGCCGTGCACCTGCCGCCACCCACCGGCAAGTCACTAGCGGGTACACTGAATGAATTGAATTATCCGAACAAATTGATTATAACCTGAATATTTTCGATGTCAATCGTTACGGTAAGACATGGTGACAAATCTTTCCGGGCATCCGTCAAATTAACTGACGTTAGTTTTAATAGTTAACCAACATTTTAACGATTAAGAGTTCAAAGTTAATCAGTTTTAAAACTAACGATTAAGTTAAAAAAAAGTTACCCATATTTTTAACGATTAATTTTAATCGTTACTTTTTTTAATCGTTAATCCCAAGTCTGTCCCTAAGCCATATACAAAGAATGTATTATACCTTCGTAAAATGTATTATGTAAACGTAATAATTTGATTTAGACATTTAATAATATTTACTATCTTAGATTGTATGATTAATCCTACACCTTTATTATAAATAAATTATAAAGCAAAATTAATTATGACTACTGATAAAGTACATCCTAAGAATTTCTAAATAAGTCAGCTTTAATTTAAATAAATGTTTGTTGGGGTGGATTTACTACTGTGCTGTACTCACGAGTGTGGACCTGGAAAGAACGCAACCCGCACGGCACAGTGCATTGCCACTTATTTTAAATGCATTTCTAAAAACATCGGTCTGCATCTCTTCTCTTGAAAACACGGAAGTTCTCTTTATTAAAAATTAGTAAGTGTGTTTAACACTAGTATTGAAGGATGTTACCGAGATGATCCACTAGGATTTGAAAGTCGGCATTTCCGAGAAATCGGAGGGTTGATAGTTTCGCAAAACATATTAATGACATAACTAGTACAGCCGTGGCCAACGGCACCAGTCTTAGCGCCTGTAAATCTCAGGTCCACATTCGTGAGTAGTACACAATATTTGTATTATTACTATTACAATGTTATTAATAATGTTTATACCTACATGGCATTAATCTTTTAAAGCTTATTTTAATGTTGCAAATTTTAATTAATTTGTTTAATTAATTTTTTCCTATTTTAAAAATTGTTTTATGCATAATAAGAGTCTCGTTAATATGTGTCTGTAAGGCAGAAATTTGGCATACTTCCGAACACAGTAGCCTCACCTAGTACCAAATTTAATAAAGCCACATTAACACATACAAAAACACTTAAATACACTACTTAGTAAAAGTAATATAGATTATGATACATTGTCACATTGGAAAAGTTCTATACTTTCCTTATCTTAAAGTGTGTGAAGACGAGTATAACAGCCGATACCATAAATAAGCTCAATTAAGTTATTCGATGACGTTACCTGTTGACTTTGTGGGCACTCCACATCAGCGGTGTCATCCCCTTTCGATCTTGCATGTTCGGATTTACACCTTTGGCTACAAGATATGCTACAATCGCAGTGTGACCAAACTGTGCGGCCAAATGTATACACGAACAACCTTCTCCATCGCGTAGCGAAGGATCGGCCCCATATTGCATCAGCAGAGTTACGCTACCTAAATGACCCTGCCTGACACAAACATTTTAGTAAAAGTATTATTTCAAAATATATATTGTTTTTCAATATTCATAAATAATTGTTTAATTCATTGTAGAAGAAGGGGAAGAGGTTACCTAGATGAGGGAAAGAGGTTTGAAATGTGTCCTATTAATGAGGCACATACAAAAACTTACTATGCATTACAAAAATTCACAATATTTTTTCCATTTTAAGTCTTAAATCGCATCTTTACCCTACTAGTAGTAGTGAATTGTCAAATTCATTCTTTTTCGGTGACTACGTATTCTTAGATTCTAAATAAAGAATAAAATAAATTTTCTTTTCTTTGGGATGCATATGCCTTGAAACTTACACTTATAAATTACTAGCTGACCTGGCAATGCTTCGCTATCGCATAAATATTTTGGTGAAATAAATGCGACAAATGATGGTAATTTTTTGTGTCATATGTATATGAATCGTAGGTTCTAAACCATGTCATTTATTCCACTTCATAGCTGTACACCATTTACATGTCGTCATAGGACCTAGTTCAACTGTTTTGTCTTTGTGATAATCGGTGTTGCAGTTGTAATGAAACCCTGACATTGATTTTTCGGACCATGGAAGCACCTTCAGTTCTGTTAGAACTGTATTTTTAAACGGCAGCCATTTTGACCTGGGGATTTTGTTGACTGTACTTTTTGGAAGCCTCACGATGCACGGCAGGATTTTTTTTATTGTATCTTTTGACAGCCTCGCGATTTATGACGGGATTTTTGCCTTGTATCTTTTGACAGACTCCCCATGTGCTTTAGCACGATTAGTATTAGAAAAACGTTTTCGCCATTTTTTCCCACGTTTCTGGGTGGTTTGAACAATGGAACAATGATCTGACTTAACAGTATCAGATGACAAACACGGTTCTGTCGACGGAAACTGAGAGTTTTGGAGATCATTGTCTGAAAGCTGCCCAATTTCCCCAATAATATCCTCCGCAATACAAGAGGGAAAGGGAGTATCAGGAATAGAAGGGTTTAGAGGAATGAGAACATCAAAATGATAAGCCTAACTGATGCACCAGTGCCTTGTAGTCAGTGAGTAGGAAAGTGAAAGTGAGGAAGGGGCTAGAGGGGCAAGGTACAGTTATTTTTGCCAGGTTTCTTGTTTCAAGGCT